>WSFP011186792.1:0-72029 GCA_009831015.1 Picea engelmannii
TGAATGTAGAGAAAAGAGAAATGTGAATGTCGTACATCTCTCTATCGTCGCAATGTGATGAATATTTACTCACGTTGTAATGTGACACACATATCCTTATGTCGCAATGTGACAAACATTTCCATGTGTCACAATGTTATGAACATAGCCTCCTCGTCCCAATGTTACACAAATATGTTTTCGTCATAAGGTGACAAACAATGGCAAACATAGTCTCGTCGTCACAAACTGATGAAAATAGCCTCCTCGTCCCAATGCTATGCAAATATCTTGTCGCCATAAGGTTACAAACAATGTCTTGTCATCGTAATGTGATGAACATAGCCCTGTCATCACAATAAATGTCTTGTTGTCGCAATATGATGAACATACAACATTCATGTTCATCACATAGCCATATGACATAGGATGAACATATGAAATTTATGTTCATAACATAACCAATTTTTACTTTAATTTCATGACATGGAAATGTGATGAACATAGCCCCATCATCGCACTATCCCTATCATCGTCAATATGTGACAAACATTATCCTATCACCACAATGTTATGAACATATCCTCGTCTTTGTAATGTGATGCAAATATCTAGTCATCATAATGTGACGCAAATAATTTTCCCTCCCAATGTGACGAACATAACCCTATCATCGCAACATGATGAACATAACCATATTGTCGCAATGTGATGAACCTAGCCTTATACGATGAACATACAATGTGACGAACATAATGCAATGTGACGAACATAACTATGGTTGACCTTGATTGACCCATGACCATGGTTGACAATGATTGAGCATGGCTGGCCATAGCCATATTTTCACAATGTGATGAACACAACAATATTGTCGCAATGTGATGAACATGAGTGGCCATAACAATATTTTCGCAATGTGACGAGCATGTCTTGTCATAACCATATTGTCGCAATATGATGAATATAACCATAGTGTCGCAATGTGACGAACATGACTGGCCATAACCATATTGTCACAATGTGATGAACATGGTTGGCCATAACCATATTGTCGCAATGTGATGAACATAACCTCGACATCACAATGTGATGAACATAAACATATTGTTGCAATGGGACGAACACAACGTCATCGTCATAATGTGATGAACATATCCTCGTCATCTGTGACAAAAAAAAATTGTCATCATAATGTGACAAACAATGTCCTGTCATCGCACTGTGATGAAAATAGCCCCGACATCAAAACAAATATCTTGTCATCGTTATGTGATGAACATACGACATTTATTTTCATCACATAGTCATTCAACATACGATGAACATACGACATTTATGTTCATCACATTGCAACTTTTTAATTAAATGACTTGTCATTTCAATTTGATGAACATAAACCCCTCGTCCCAATATCCCCATCATCGTCAATATGTGACAAACAATATATTGTCGTCACAATGTGATTAACATATCCCTGTCATTGCAATGTGATGAAAATATCCTGTCATCGTATTGTGATGAAAATATATTGTCATCGCAATCTGACGAATTTATCCCCTCCCTTGCAATGTCAATAAAATAACCATATTGTCACGATATGACAAACATATCCTCATCATCACAATGTCATCAACATAGCTTCATTGTCGCAATGTTACCCGAATATCATGTCATCATAATGTGACAAACACTTCCAAATTTCACTATATGAATGTCATCCATAGTCTTGGTCAACTATGGTCATGGACAGCCATGATCGCCTATGGATAACAAGTGTCAAACATGGTTAACCATTGTCAACCACAGTCAACCATGGTCATGGTCAACCAAGTTCAACCATATTGAAGGTCATCCTAGTGAAGGTCTACAAAAGTTAACCATGGTGAAGGTCTGTGGAAGTTAACCATGGTCATGGTCAACCATAATTAACCATTTCAACCATAGTGAACCTTTCCTTCCCAAAGTCAAGCATGATCATGTCCAACCATAGTCAAGCATGGTCATTGTAAATTAATGTATTATTTTTATCACATAGACATTTGACATACGATGAACATATGACATTTATGTTCATCACACTACCACTTTTTACTTAAATGACATGTCATTGCAATGTGGTGAACATAGACCCCTCATCCTAATATCCCAGTCGTCGTCAATATGTGACAAACAATATATTTTTGTCTCAATGTGATGAACATAGCCCCGTCATTGCAATGTGATGCAAATATCTTGTCATCATATTGTGATGCAAATATCTTGTCGTCACAATATGACAAACTTAGTCCCTCCCTTGCAATGTCACAAAAATAACCACATTGTCACGATATGACGAACATAGTCTCGTCATCGCAATTTCATCAACATAGCTTCATTGTCGCAATGTTACGCGAATATCATGTCGTCATAATGTGACAAACACTTCCAAATTTCACTATCTGAATGCCATTCGTAGTCTTGGTAAACTATGGTCATGGCCATCCATGGTCGTCTATGGACAACAACTGTCAAACATAGTTAAGCATTGTCAACCATGGTCAACCACACTGAACCCTGGTCATGGTCAACCAACGCCAACCATAGTGAAGGTCATCCATAGTGAAAATCAACCATAGTGAAGGTTACAGAAGTTAACCACAATGAAGGTCTATGGAAGTTAATTGTGGTCATGGTAAACCATAATTAACCATGTCAACCATAGTGAACCTTTTCTTCCCAAAGTCAACAAAGTTCTACCAAATTTAACCATGATCATGGCCAACCATAGTCAAGCATGGTCATTGTAAATTAATGTATTAACGTACTAATACTTTAATAGTGTATTAATAATGTATTAACGTATTATTACTTTAATAATGTATCTATCAAGGTATTAATACTTTAAAATTGATGTTTTAATGTATTAATTCTTTAAAATTAATGTGTGAATATCAATATTTATGTTTTAATATAAATATAAATATTAATAATATTAATAAATACATTATCAATAATGTATAAATTAATTAATATACCTTATATTATACATTAAAGTATTAATTAATTAATACATTACATTTTTTTTGACAAGAAGATGAAATTTATATTAATATAGTAGTGGTATGACCACTGTGAAAACATCTGCATAGTTCAGACATGCAACCTCTACATGAATTCCAAAATTACATATATAGGTGCCATAATATAATGCCTAGAAAATTCCAGTCTGTTTTAGCTTCCAAAACTTGGCTACTATGAAATTAAAAACCTACATACAATATATCTACAAATAACCAAAAATGGGCTAGATCCATTAGTGGAGAGGAGCATAATTACACCCATTGTTCAAGGTTTGAGGGTCCTTCGTTCAGCGGATCCTTCACTCCTGCTTCATTCTGGAGGGTCGACCTGGTGGCTTGAAGCTCTAGCTTTTCCACTCTATTTTCTAGTTATGTGATTCTGTCATTGACCTATTGCATCGTGTGTGTGAGGGCCTCTACAGCTTTCTCTCTGAATTGAATTAGATCTTCCTCGAGCATCTCAAATTGTCTGCCACCTTCCTTGTCCATCCTAAGAAGAAATCATATGTGTGCGTTGAGATTCCTCTTCAGGTCACGTATTTCCTGTTCCAGAGAGGGAGGGGGATTGGGAGGAGAAACAGACTCAGAGTTGGAGGCCATTGGGCGGGATGGGGAAAAAATGGATAGAGTTTGAAGGGCGAGGGGCCAAGCGCAGAGGAACGAGTGATACAGTCATTTACCCAAGGGAGATGAGGTTGAGCTATAAGCTTCTGCCGCCCTGGACTTATCTTCAGCACAAGCATGCGACACCATAATTTGAAGAGGCCTCGCTCGAGCGCCATCTGGGAAGGATATGGGTTCAGCACAGTTCTGCATGAGGGCCATGAGGGCAGACTCATGCAAGGAAGAGAGGAGTGACACAAACCGGAGGAATAAGTACCGGTGTGTGGGGGATGCGATGGCTCGGTGTGACGAAGAAATTTTTCCACAGATCGGGACGCGTGGAGAATCATCCAGATGCCACCTGTCATGAGGTCTCCACCTATTCGCCCTCCATAGACCATTAAGGAATAGGAGCATAGGACAAGGTCCCATTGAAGGAAAGATAACCCTTTCTCAAGGGGGTGGCAGCTTTAGCTGCCTGATCCGCTTCTCCATTTAGTTGTCAGAGCACATGGAAAAAATCAATCTTTCATAAGAGTTTAGAGAGCCGCTGAATTTTCTTGAGGAGTTGTTGAAGTTTCATTTGGTTTGGTAACGATTTGGTGACCATGGCTTGGATTAGGATCCAAGAGTCTCCTATCACCATGATTGCATTGACGCCTAGATCTCGGGCTTGAGTGAGCCATTGCCAGAGACTCGGAGATTTTGTCATGTTATTGGTTTCTTCCCCTAATCCTCGGGAGTAGACCAATTCTCGGATTTCATCGAGGTCCTAGAGAACCCCTCCCCCTCCTGCCACCCCTAATTAATTAATACATTACATTATTAATGTATGAACTAATTAATTAATATGTTACATTATACATTAATGTAATTGTATACTTTAATTTATACATTGTATTAATGTAATAATGTTTTATTAATGTCTTACTACCTTATTAATATATTATTTTATTTTTGTAATAATATTTTATTAATGTCTTAATGTATTAATACTTTAGTATTGTATTTATTAAAAATGTATTAATGTATTAATTAATCAAATTAATACATTTTAGTATACTTTAATGTATCAATGTGATTCATAGTCATGACCATAAGAAACCATGATCATGGTCAACTATACTCATTTTCAATAAATGTATTAATACTTTAATAATATCTCATTAATGTATTGTTACTTTAATAATGTATTTATTAAGGTATTATTACTTTAATAATGTATTTTTCAATGTATTATTATTTTAAGAATACATTATAATTATGTTAATGTAATAATACTTTAATATGTTACATTATACATTATTGTATTAATTTTTTAATTTATACATTACAATAATATATTGTTAATGTATCAATACTTTAACAATGTATTAGTAAATAAATTAAGGTCAATGTATTACTACGTTATTAATGTATTAATACTTTAGAAATTTATTTATTAATGCATGTAATGTATTTATTAGTGTATTTAATATATTATTAATGTATTACTTTATTACTTTATTTAATATATTATTAATGTATCAATCAACTAATATGTTACATTATACACTAATGTGACGGAATACTTTAATTTATAGATTACATTTATACATTATTATTATATATTACATTAATGTAATACATTACATTAATAGATCTCATTAATTTATATACATTAATATAATATTAATGTAATAATTAATTAATACATTAATTATGTATTAATATATTAATGGTAGTCCCCAAGGCATGGTAGTCGTCAACTAGCAACAACCACTTTATAAAAGTGGTTGATATACCTCGATCGGCACCATTAGTTTGGAAAGGTGGAAAATGGTGTCGATCGAGATATATCAACCACTTTTATAAAGTGGTTGTTGCTAGTGAATATATATTATTGTGTAAGGTTTATTGCAGGTACTCATTGATACATCTGAAGTTACACAAGTCTGAGATAACACGAAGGGTTGATGGTGAAAGTTTTGGAATTATAGAAAATACTAAAAAAAACCCTAGCTTTTGAGGTGTACGCGAGACATAGTGGATAATGTCATGTACATACGCGGGATTTTAGTATAACAGAGCACGTACATGTGGGAAAATCCATGAAAACTTGAGGATATGAAGATACCGGGTCTCTAGAGTCTAAAATCAAGCTCCCAAGAAGGTCTACAGTGATCAGATACAGCAGATCTATCTACATGTTCAAAAGGAATTTCTTATTTCTATGTGTAGTTGTATATTGTTGTCTACATGAGATATGGTTATGGGGGTTTGAGGATTTTCCCTAGAGAAACTATTGGTTGCATGGCATTTACTGTATAATTCATATCTACATAAATACAATGCTTGTATAATTAATATTTATCATTGGTACATCTTGTTAAGTGTTGTGGCACATATTGTATTTCTTGGCATATGGTTAAGGGTTTTTATGGTATATGGTTGAGAGATTGTATATGTGAAGTGGTTGTGAGGTGATTTATGCATTGAGAGTTTGTTTATCAGTAAGGGTTTGATGTCTAGTCCAAGTGAGGGTTATTATACTTGTTCATGATTATACACACTTGTATGGCACATGACTAGAGAGATATAGATGCATTTGGGTAAAGGATATATATGAGGATGTATGCATAGGGCACAGTTACAGTCTAGACACAGTGAAAAGTAGTAGGTTGATGTGACAGAGGTTGCAGAGGGTCAGAGTTTTTTAGGAGAGAGAAAAACCTATTTTACAGAAGGCATATGCAAGCTGTAGTACAGAAAGGCCCCATACATACGGGGGTTGCAGTATAGAAAGGGCACATACATACGTGTGTTGCAGAGAAAACAAGTCGCGTACATGTTGGGTTTTGTTGGTACAAGATGAGCACAGGTACAAGTTGATTACAGGACAGTGGCATGGTTTGGTTATAGGTCATTGGCACAGATTGGTACAAGTTTACAGCGGTATATCTCATAGTGACAGTGTGACAGTGGTTTAATCTTCTTACTTATATTTCAGGGTGACAAGACGGGGTAAGGATTATTGGTTGTAGCGACCTTTCGATTGTAGTTGGAGAACATAGTGGGTCGTAGCCTCCTTCTGGTTGTAGCCATAGAATTGGGAATTTGTAGCTTCCCTCAAGTTGTAGCCTAAAAATTTAGGGGTTCAAAGCCTCCTTCCAGTTGTAGCTGGAGAACAAAGGAAGTTGGTGCTTCCAATGGATGCAATTCTTAAATACATATAAGAAAAATTATTATGTGGTTTTCTCCCGCATTAGGTTTCCACGTTAAAAATTTGGTGTATTGTGCATGTGTGTGATTGTTCATTGTTTATGGTTTATTTACTCTACACTTGTTGGATGATAATGTTACATTGATCATAAATATAAATAACACTTGCATACTGTGGTTAAAATAGATTAAAAATATCTATTACTAATTCACCCCCCCCCCTCTAAGTAATCCAACAATTGGTATCAGAGTAGGTTCCTTCATAAATCAGTTTAACCACTAAAAGGTAGATCATGGAGAGAAGCGGTATGTATAAAAATGGAATACCACAGTTTGATGGACAAAACTATGCATTATGGAGCAGAAGGGTTTAACATATGTATAGGAACAAGTATTTGAGATTTGGAAATCAGTTGTAGATGTATACAAAGAACTAGCAGTTCCACCAACAAATGAAAATGGAAGGAAACTCAGTCTAAATAATTCAAAAGCCACAAATGCACTTATGAATGGTATTTTTTATTCAGTATATGTCAAAGTTATGCATTGCAGCTCCACTAAAGAGATTTGGGACAAACTTGAGAATATTTATGAAGGAGATGAAAAATTCAAGGCAACAAAGCTTCAAACTTACAGAGGTCAATTAGAACAACTAAAGATGAAGAAATATGAGAATATTATATATTACTTCTTACAGGTTGATGAAACAGTAAATGCAATCATAGGATTGTGAGAAGAAGTTGATGAATCTATAATTGTTCAAAAGGTACTAAAATCTCATCTAATGAGATTTGATCCTAAGATATCAGCACTAGAAGAAAGAGCAGATATAGACTCAATAAGCATGGATGAACTACATGGAATGTTTACAGCCTATGAAATGAGAACTAAACAAATGAATCCAGGTATAAAATAAGCATCATTCAAAGCATCCAACAAGTCAAAGAAAAAGGGCAGGCAAAAGGAAAAAGAAGATAGTAGCAGCAGTGACATCTCGAAAGACGATGAATAAGTATCCAACTTTGTCACAAGATTGAAAAAGGGAACCGACGACAGATATAGAGGTAAGCTTCCATTAATTTATTTTAATTGTGACGGTATTGGACATTTTTATAACAAATTTCCTCACAAGAAAAATAAAATAAATGAAGAAGATGATTCAAATCGAAAGCAAACATATAAAGGAAAAAGAAACAAAAATAAAGTATTCAAGAACAGTTTATGAACCAAAAAAGCCAACTCCTCAACAAACGAAGATGAATTCAATGAAAGTGAGACAAAGAGAGTTATATTCATGGCAATAGAAAAATCCGATAAATAAGACACAAAAAAAGAATATGAAGAGGTGGAAGTTGACTACAGAGAAGAATTGTTGAGTGCCATAGTTGTTATAAAAAGGGAAAAGAAGAAAAACAAATCATTACAAGAAGAACTAAAAAGAATAGAGGAAACACAAAATTCCAACTCTGAAGAATTGGAGTAGATGATCTCTAATCCAAAAATTCAAGTTGAAGAATACAAAAGAATCGAAGAATCACTTAAAGAATAGATAGAAGAAAAGGACATGATCATTGGAAATTTGGAAGCAGAGGTTGTTACAATGAGAAATTACCTTCAACAGAAAAACATGCAAAATAGGTCAAAGGTTTTGGATAATATTATCAACAGTCAGAGGCCACATCACGAAAAGTCTGGGCTAGGATACAATCAGACAGAAATAGATCCAAGCTCCAAAACTACATATCAATAAACACAACCAAGAAGCTATGCAGAGATAGTTAGAAGAGACATGAAGTTTTACAAGGAAGATCACAAGGACACTCCTCCACCTAAAAGATTCATATTTCATCATCAGCGACAGTAAAAAACAAGCAAGCCTCAAGAAGAAGAAGGATTCAGAAGCGTAAATCCTTTCAAAAGATCTTCAACTCCCAGGTATCAAACTATTTTTTTTGGTTTATATTATGCATGTAATAACTTTGGACATAAAGATGTAAATTGAAGATATAATAGCAGGAACAGAAACAAATTTGAAATTCATGCACAAAATGGTTATCCAAAAAGGCCTAGTGAAATATAGAGAAGAAGATACAACAAGTTTGAATCATTAAGCATTGAAGTGGAATGCTACAAGTGCAAAAAATTTGGACACATGGCCAAATATTGTAGAATGAGAGTCCCTCCTAGAGAATCACAACGAAATAACAATAGTCACAGAAAGGAACCTCAGCATAGAATATGGATAAGAAAGAAAAATTAGTTTAATAAATAAAGAATTCACACTTGATCTAAAAGATAAACACAATAAACATGGTTGGTATGTTGGCTACTCAAAGCACATGACAAGTGATGAAGACGGGTTTCTTACATTGATAAAGGAAAGAGATGGATCGGTCTCTTTTGGAAACGATGACTCGGCTAAAATCATTGGAAAGGGCATAATCATAATTGGAAATAAGAATACCAAGGAATAAAATGTTATACTAGTCGAAGATATGAAACATAATCTTTTAAGTGTAAGTGAAATGTGTGAAAAAGGCCACAAACTTACGTTCGATTCACAAACGTGCAAGATAAGAAAAGCAGGATCAGGAAAATTGATTGCAACAGCTACAAGAACTTCAAGCAACATATATGTATTAAGTGAAATTGGAAATGAAGAGTGTTGTCTATGAAAGGAAGATTAATTTTGGTTATGGCATAGAAGAATCAATCACATAAATTTTGATAACCTCATCAAAGTCAACAAAAAGGAAGCAGTCAGAGAAATGTCTCAGATCATGAAGGCAACCAACACATTATGCAAGCATTGTCAACAAGGAAAGAAAACAAAGACCAGATTCAAATCAAAGGAATACTCCACAACAAGACCACTAGAAATTGTGCATATTGATCTAATTGGACCAACTAGAACCAATGGTTTAAAAGGTGAGAAATACTTTATGTTATTGGTTGATGATTATACAAGAATTATTGCAGTTCATTTTCTCAGGAAGAAATCAAAAGCAATTGAGAACTTCAAGGTATACAAGGAAATGGTTGAAAACGAAATGGATTCAAAAATAAAATGGTTGAGATCAAACAATTGAGGATATTTTACTTCAAAAAAATTTATGGATTTTTGTTGCAAGCATGGAATAAAAAGGAAATTTCCCATCACTAGGACACCTCAACATAATGGATTTGTTGAAAGAAATAACAGGACAGTATAGGAAATGGATCAAATGATGTTAATGGATTCTAAGTTGACAGATGTTTTTTGGACACATGCAATGGATACAGTAGTTCACATTCAAAATAGAGTAATGCTCAGAAACAACAGTGACAAAACTCCCTACGAGCTATGGAAAGGAAGACTAGAAAATGTGAAGAATGTTAGAGTTTTTGGAAGAAAATGCTACGTCAAAAGAGAAGATGGCAAAATGGTAAAGTTTGATTCTCGTGTGGAAAAAGGAATACTTTTTGGTTACTCAAGTACAAGGAAAGAGTACAAGTGGTACAATCTAAGGCTCAACAAATTTGTGGAAATAATCAATGTAATGGTTGATGAAACAGGTGGACGAAAATTAAAGGAATAAGAAAAGGAATCAATGGAACATGTATATGAAGAAGCAGCAAAGAATGAAGAAGTAGAAGAATGGGAAGATGAAGAAGATCATATAGAAGTAGAAGAGAAACTACAGCAAGTACCTCCAAAGACACCTTGTAAACGAATACAGAAGAATCATCATTTAGATCAAATTATGGGGAACAAAGATGCAGAAATTGAGACTAGAAGAAGAATTTGTTCACCACAACAACTGTACCTAGCACACTTATCTTCGATTGAACCAAATAGTTTTGAAGAATCCAGGAAGGACGAATTCTAGAAAAAGGCCATGAATGAAGAGTTAGATCAAATAGAGAAGAATGACGCTTGGGAATTGGTTCCAAGACCAAGGTACAAGAATGTAATCGGCACAAAAATGGGTCTTTAGAAATAAATTAAATGAAGATGGACAGGTTACCAAGAACAAGCTAGATTGGTATGTAAAGGATATCCATGGGTTGAAGGTATCAACTTTGAAGATAATTTTTCCCCAGTTTCCATAATGGAAGCAATCAGATTGATCCTAGCATATACATGCTTCAAGAATGTTAAATTGCATCAGATTGACATGAAATCGGCCTTCCTAAATGGGGAACTAGAAGAAGTCTACATTGATCAACCATAAGTATTTCAATTGTCAGAGAATTAATATTATGTGTGCAGATTGAAGAAGACCTTGTATGGTCTAAAACAGGCCCCTGGAGCATGGTATTCTAGACTGGACAGGTATCTACATCAGTAAGGTTTCAGAAAAAGAAATGTAGGCAATAACCTCTACATCAAGGTAACAACAATATTATTTTATTAATTGAAGTTTATGTTGATGATATTATTTTTGGAAGTGATGATGACAAGTTAAGCCAGAAATTTGCAAAGGATATGCAGAATGAATTTGAAATTTCATTACTTGGAGAACTATCCTTATTTTTGGGTCTTCAGATATGTCAAAGAAACCAAGGCATTTTTATTTCTCAAAAAAATTACATCAGAGAAATGCTAAAGAGGTTGAGAATGGAAGATTGTAAACCAATCAATACTCCTATGCAAACTAGTTGCAAGTTTAGCAAAGATGATTATTCAAAGTCTACTTATCATAGGCAGTACAGGTCAATGATTGGCATCTTAATTTATGTGGAAGAACCAAAGGAATCACATGTTCTAGCAGTGAAGAGGATTTTCAGATATATCAAGGGTACATAAGAGTTTGGATTATGGTATCCAAAAGGAAAGGATCTATCACTTATTGCCTACACAGATGCAAATTGGGAAGGTTGCATTGATGACCGATGAAGCACCAATGGAGCAGCGTTCTACTTGGGTCAGTGTTTAGTATCTTGGATAAGAAATAAACAGTCATCAATATCATTGTCTACAGTTGAAGCAGATTATATTGCAGAAGCATTATGTTGTACACAAGTTCTATGGATGAAACAAACTCTGACAGATATATAGGTTGAGTATGATGAGCCCATTCTTATATATTGTGATAATATAAGCAATATCAGTATCTCAAAGAATATAGTGATGCACTCCAATGCGAATCACATTCCAATAAAGTATCACTTTCTACAAGAACGAGTTGGAGAGAAGAACATTAGAGTTGAATATGTGGGAACAAAATAACAGGTTGCAGATATCTTCACAAAACCGCTTCCAAGGGAAGATTTTGAGTATCTTTGCTAGAGACTCAGAGTAATTTCTACTCCAAAACTATTGTGTTTGAATGTTTATCTGATGTGTCTTATATTTACATGAGGAAGCACCATAAAGAGGAAATTTCAGGTTGGGGGAGAAGGTTCGGGAAGAGTTCAGTCAGGGGGAGTAGCCCCAAGGATAGTTTAGTTAGTGGGAGAAACCCCTGATGGGAAGTTACCTTTTCCATTGATGTCAAAGGGGGAGAGATTCACTAGATACAAGATAGAGAGTTATATGCTTGGAGAGAGAATAGAGGCATGGTTAGATTCACCAGATCCAGGATAGAGAGTTAGATGCTTGGAGAGAGAAGACAAGCATGGTGAGATTCACTAGATGCAAGATAGAGAATTAGATGCTTGGAGAGAGAGCACAAAGGCATGTTTCTAGGGGGAGTGATGGTCACAAGGGGAGCATAAGTGATATGAATTCAGTGTTTCATCAGAGTGTTACCATCAATGAAAAGGGGGGATATTGTTGATTAATTGGGTTGGTTTTCATTGATGTTGACCCTTGAAGAAAGTCCGGTATAAAATTATGGTATCCCCAACAATATGGTTAAGGGACTTCAGTTTTATTGATGTATAATGGTATGAATATTAATATATTTTCAAGTAAGACTATTATACATAGATAGTACATGACATTCCATCTCCGGTGATATGTGGAACGTCACATAACTCCTCACAGTTAGAGAGTTATGTCCTTGTGAAGTTAGAGAACCCTCATGAGTTATCTAGAAGGTCAAAGAAGTAAAAGTATTCTAGAAGCTCCTAGAAAAAGGTTGACTAGTCAAGTGGGTGAAACTAGGAGTTAATCATGAGTTAAGTTGTTGCAATAAGAAAATAATTAAAAATAATTTAGTTGCAACTAGAAGTGGAGAATTTACTATTTGTAGCAAAGTGGGTTAGAAGTGGACAAGTTGTTAGAAGTGGGTTATCCCTAAAAGAAGAAAATTGGGTTAAGTTTGTTAGAAGGTAACCCCTTGAAGAATCTACATGGAAGTATAAATAAGAGAGAAATCTTCTCCTATTATCACCTATTGATCATATTGAATATCTATTATTGTGTAAGTCTTATTGCAGGTACTCATTAATACATCTGAAGTTATGCAAGTCTGAGATAGCACAAAGGGTTGATGATGAAATTTTCATAATTACAGAAAATATTGAAAAAACCCTAGATTTTGAGGTGTGTGCGAGTTGTAGTGGAGAAGGGCGCATACGTACATGGGATTTCAATATAACAAAGTGCATACATGTGGGAAAAGCCACGAAAACTTGAGGAGATGAAGATGTCATGTCTCTAGAGTCTGAAATCAAGCTCCCAGGAAGGTCTACGGTGATCAAGTATAGCAGATCTATCTACAAGTTCAAAAGGTATGTCTTATTTCTATGTGTACTTGGATATTGTTGTCTACGTGAGACATGCTTATGGGTGTTTGAGTATTTTCCCTAGAGAGGTTATTGGTTGCATGGAACTTACTGTATAAGTCAGATCTATAGAAATACAATGTTGGTATAATTAATATTTATCATGGGTACATCTTGTTAAGTGTTGAGGCACATCTTGTATTTCTTGGAATATGGTTAAGGGTTTTTATGGTACATGGTTGAGAGCTTGTATTTGTGAAGTGGTTGTGAGGTGATTAATGTATTGAGAGGTTGTTTATCAATAAGGGTTTGATTTCTAGTCCATGTGAGGGTTATTATACTTGTTCATGATTATACACACGTGTATGGCACATGAATAGAGAGATATAGATGCATTTGGGTAAAGGATACATATGAGGATGTATACATAGGGAAAGTTACAGTCTGGACACAGTGACAGGTCGCAGGTTGATGTGGCATAGGCTACAGAGGGTCATATTGTTTTAGAAGAGATAAAACCCTAGTTTACAGAAGGCATACGCAGGCTACAGTACAGAAAGGCCGCGTACACATGTGGGCTACAATATACAAAGGGCACATACATAAGTGTTGCAAAGAAGATAGGTCATGTACTTGTTGGGTTTTGTTGGTACAGGTTGAGCACAGTAATAGGTTGATTACAATACATTGGCACAGGTTTGTTACAAGTCGTTGGCACATATTGGTACAGGTTTACAGCGGTATATCTCATAGTGACAGTGTGACAGTGGTTTCATCATTTTACTTATATTTCAGGGCGGCAGGACGGGGCAAGTATAAGTGGTTGTAGCCACCTTCGGGTTGTATCCGGAGAGCATAGGAGGTTGTATCCTCCTTCTGGTTGCATCCAGAGAATTAAGGAGTTGTAGCTTCCCTCGGGTTGTAGCCTGAAAATATAGGGGGTCGGAGCCTCCTTCCAGTTGCAGCTGGAGAACAATGGAAGTTGGTGCTTCCAATGAATGTAATTCTTAAAGACATATAAGAAAAAGTATTATGTGTTTTTCTCCCACATTGGTTTTCCACGTAAAAACACTGGTGTATTGTGCATGTGTGTGATTGTTCATTGTTTATGGTTTATTTACTCTACAATTATTGGATAATAATGTTACATTGATCATAAAAATAAATAACACTTACAAAATGTGGTTAAAAAGGATTGAAAATCTCTATTACTGATTCAACCCCCCTCTCAGTAATCCAAAATCCCATTTCTTCTCTAGAATTTGAAATGGTTGTAGCAAACTCGATGGGTGTCTATGCTCATCCTTCACTCTTTGAAATTCCATACATATAGCAATGTAGTCAGCAACATCTTTCTTCATTCCTGGCCAAAAGAATTGGCTTCTTATTGTTGCAATTGTTTTCTAGTAATCGGGGTGTCGTGCATATGGAACATTATGCATTTCTTTTAATACCAAATTCCTAAGTTCTTCGAAACTAGGAACAAAAAAATTATTTTTATGCATAAGTAATCCATCTTCCTTCATCTCATATTATTTAATTTTCCATTGTGCATTTTCTTGTTGTAATCTTTCTTTTACCTATAGGTAATGTTGATATGTAACAATGACATCCAAAATTATGAGTGCATCAGGGACTTTATTTTATTTTCCTTTGATATGCTTGATGTCAAAATCGTATTCACTTAAAAATTACAGCCATCTCTTTTGCCTGGCATTCAAATTTGGTTGTTCAAAATGATATTTCACACCACTATGGTGTGTTATTAATTCAAAACTCTTTCCCATGAGATAATGCCTCCACATATTCAATGCATGAACATTGGAAGCAAGCTCCAATTCATGTGGGTCATACTTCCTCTCATGTTCTTTAAGCTTTCTGGACTCATAACCAATGACATGTCCATTTTGAGTGAGGACTCCATCAAGTCATTCCTTGCACGCATCTATACATACCACAAAAATTTCATTTGGGTCAACAATATTTAAAATAGGTGCACTAGTAAGTAATTATTTCAACAAATTAAAGTTCCCTTCACACTTAGTTGTCCATTCAAATTTAATTCCCTTATTTTGCAAAGAAGTGATGGGATGAGAAATCTTAGAGAACCCTATTATAAATATTTTGTAGTAACCAACTAGTCCCATAAAATATATGATTTCTAAAACATTCATGGGTGTTTTCCATCCTCTAATGGATTCAATCTACTCTGGATCTACTGCTATACCTTTTTCTGAAATAAAGTGTCCCAAGTAGTGGATTTGTTCTTGGTAAAAAGAACACTTACTAAGCTTGGCATACAATTGATGTTCCCTCATCACTTGCAACACCAATCTTAGGTGATGTTCATGCTCTTCCTTTGACTTGGAATAGATAAGTATGTCATCCAAGAATAGTATGACAAACTTATCCAAATAATATTTTAATCTGTCATTCATTAAGCACATAAAGATGATTGGTGCATTGGTTAGTCCAAATGGCACCACTACAAATTCATAATGTCCATACATGGTTCTAAAGGTTGTCTTATTGATGTCTTCTTCCTTGATTCTTACCTCATGGTATCCTGATCTCAAGTCTATTTTTTAAAATATCTTTGTCCCTCTTAGTTGATCAAAGAGGTCAACAATTCTTTGTAGATGGTATTTTTTCTTCATAGTGGCTTTATTCAGTTGTCTAAAATCAATACACAACCTCAATGTTCCATCCTTATTTTTGACAAAGAGTATTGGTGCTCCCCAAGGTGAAACACTTGGGCGTATGTACCCTTTCTACCCTTTCTTTAATAATTCTTCCAGCTACATTTGTAATTCTTTTAATTCTGGTGTACTCATTTTGTAAGGTGTTTTTGATATTACGGCATCTCCTAGTACTAAATCAATAGAGAAATATATCTCCCTCTTTAGTGGAAATACTGGTGTTTCTTGGAATACATATTCAAACTCTTGTAGTACCGAAAAATCATCAAGGCTTGGACCTTTTGTCTTTTCTGGTTCCTCCACATGGGTTGCATACAATTGACATCCTTTTCCTGAAACATATATCCAGTTGTAAGGCTGAAATCTCCCTTATAGAAATGGGTCTTGGAATTCCTTTCATAGTGCTTTATTTTCCTTCTTCATCAAGACATGTATATGTCTTGTTATGACAATCTAGGACAGCATGATGCTTGTCTAGCCAATCCATTCCAATTAGAATACCATAATATCCCAATGGTATGATATTTAGATCATCACTAGTATTCACTATGTTAAAACTTATGAGACAAACTATGACCAACTCATTGATCCTTCTTTTGGTTCCAGTGGCTAGTTGAACCAAACTTTATTTTTAAAGCTTAATTTTCTCCAAATGTAATATATATGCTATTTTAGGTTCAATGTAGCAATGGCTTGCTCCTGAATCAATTAAAATAGTAACAGGATGATTAATGATCTTACCTTCCACCTCGATCATATTGAAATTGTACTATGTTTTTTGATCTTCTAAGGATGCATATATTTTACCCATGTCTTCTATTCTGGTAACTTCTTGAAAATCCTTTTATAGGTGATTTTCTTTGCACCCCTAACATTGGATTGGTGGTCTTCCTCTTTTTCCCAGGGAGTCTTATTTCTTGGTTTCATCTGTACTAGGTTGATCCTACTAATTTGTATTTGGGTTATTTCTCTTGAAAGGAGGTTTGAATACCTTCCTTCTCTTATCATATTTATACTTATTCTTATCCCTCCAAGACATTTGCATGGATTCTCTTCCCTTGCCTTGATCATACAAGTACTTATCCTTCATGATGGTCTCTATAAAATTCTTAGGCTCATCATACTAAATATTTTCCTTATAAAACGATGGCAGCCCACTCAAAAAAAATTGTATTTTCACCTTCTCATCCTTTATAAACCCCACATACTTTAGCAATCCCAAGAATTTATTTTCATACTCTACCATGGTCATGCTTCTAAACCTGAATTCAAAGAACTCCTACATTTTCTTATCATTGAAGTGCTCTGAAAGGTACTCTTTCTGAAAATACCTCTTGAATTGCTTCCAAGTGATCCTGCTCTAATTTATGTTCTCAACTTGCTTAAGTTGATCCCACCACATAGCATCTTTCCCATGCAAATGGTAGGAGGAAATTCTAGCTTCCAGGTTTGATGAGTAGTTATGAAATTGAAAATACCTCCTAAGTCGAGGAAAACAAGCTTCAACATCATCTTCCCTTTATCTTCCACCATCAAATGATGGTGGCTTAAGCTTCATCATATTTCCTTGAAAACTATCCAATTCATGTCTTCTTCTTTGGTCCCTAACAGGAGACATCTTTGGACTACTTATGGGATCTTTAGATGCATAAATTTTTCTTTATGAGTAAGGAGGTGAGTGATGTCTATGATTTATGCTAGCACTTCTCGAATAACCAGCTCTATTGTAGTTATCTATTCTTTCATGATATCTTCCCTCTTCCTCAGGTCTTAAGTTTGATCCATTAATTACTTGCCTATGCAACTGATTTAGGCTTTGTAGAACTCGATCATTTATCTGATTTTGTTCTTTTATCATCCTCTCATTGTATGCTTTGTATCTTTGTACTTCTATTCTCAGTATTTTCACAATCTCTATTAATGTTTATTTCTCCCCTCTTCCCTTGTGTCCATTTGATTTTGTCTCTGCGTTACCAAAACTGATATTTTTTTCCTTTGGCTTCTCTATCATTACTAAAGGCTCCCTCTCCTTCCTTCATTTATTGAATATGCACTCTTATCCTAAACTGATATGTTTATACCCCCTAATTCTACAAAATGTGCAAGCAACCATTTTTGTTAGAAATATACATATCATAAAAATTTGTCAATTAATTCTATAGGTCCTTTTATGTTCAATTTATGAAGATTTATATCACAATTATCCCAATTCTATTAATTTCAGGTTATTCTCCTCTGAATCAACTTTCCAATGATTATTCTCTTGTCCAATTGTGAGTCTTGAACAGAAATTTATTGGTGGAAAAACAGTGAAGGAATATTCATTAGCACATGCAACATAGTAGAAACACTCAACAATTGTTCGATCATTGCTTCATATTTAATCTTGACCATTGATCTTCTCATTGGAATTCCATGCGACCATAATGCACACCAGTAGTTTGATATTTTCCTGATTATATCTTAGTCGGTGATCTATATTAATGGATTCATTGCGGATATAAGGCATATATATTCTTCATTATGAACTTATGCATTCTCCAAGTTGTACCCTCTAGTTCTACCGCACTCACTTTGTACTTATTCTTATATTATTTTCCATTGTTTTCTCCATAGATATATGATACATCATGACTCATTGGATCCCTCACTCTTTTTCCATATGATCTGTGACACATGGAAACCTCCTAGCCATTGGATCTATGACACATGGTGACCTCCTCATCACCTGATAGATTCTTCATACTCAGTAATTTTCTTATATCTCACCACGGGCATCAGGTCTATATCACTTTCCTGTCTCTTATATATGTGACCTCGTCCGTTGATTTTTTTGAGATATCTCCATTCAATATATTCTTCATACTTAACCAATCTTAGACATCTTACTGTGTGTTCCAAGGTCCATGGGGATACCACACTTCTGTCAATTTCCCAGTCCTCCATTGTTTTCTCCACCTCCGTGACATATTGGTACTTAGACGATTTTCCACTTCTTATCGTGAGTTCATGAATATGCGGGGATACCACACTTCTTTCCATACCCCCAATCCTCTGTCATGTTCTCCACCTCTGCGACATCTTGGGACTTAGTCAATTTTCCACTTCTTATCGTAGGTTCACAAGTCTGTGGGGATACCATGCTTATTTCCATACCCTCGGTCCTCCTCCCTATTCTCCACCTCTGTGACATCTTGGGACTTATCCAACTTTCCAACTCCTTTAGTGAAAAATTTGCAAATGAAGTGTCCTCCACATGGGCTTATGTTGATGTGGCACTAATATGAACATTGATGAGGTTTCTATCTTGGTGTTGACATGGCTAGGTTGGCCCACCAGCATCAGGCCCTCTCCAATTATTTGATCCTAACCGTTGATCTCCAGAGATCAACAGCTAAGAGTTATCTGCCTCTGGATTCATCATTCTTTCTCACAAAAGTTCATTTCCTTACATGGGGTTTCATACTCTCTTGTTTTATTTTAATCCACATATCTTCACATTTTCTTTATAAACTCTTAGTATTCATATTCCCTTATGAGTGTGAGATATACACATATACATCAACAATACCCATTTACATTAGTCAATGTATTCTTGATTATGTAGCAGGCCTTCACAGCCCGGCTTATATATATATATATATATATGATTCATATAGGTCCATTGTTGAAACCAAGGCTCTGATACCAATATGTAACATACCCATCCACCGGGATAGGCCATGCTACTCCAAGTATTCTCTCCAAGAAACATCTAAAACCACACTATAACAAACCCATCTACCCACGGGCTATATCCCGAAAATAACAAGACTCATCTCAAGTCTTAAAATCGATCTCTGGTAATAAAAGTAATTCAAGAATTCATGTAGGAGATAAGATAACAGAACATGCATTTAACAAGAATCAATATGAATTCTTAAAGAAGATTCATCGTGTCATGCACAACCATATATAACAAGCATGCATAGTATAAACATGGATCTCATAGATAATAATTAATACACAGTGGAAATAAATATACAAGTAATGGAAACCATGACAGAGAGTAGATATCTTTAATAAAACGAATCACCAACTGGATGCAGGCCAAGGACGTTCCACCCAAACGTAGACACTGTTGTTCCAACTCTCAACAATAATGTCACCCTCAAGCCAGGGCTATGAATCCATAAGGTTGATGCTAGGGTGTCATTCATCTTCCCAAACCAATAAACACTTAATATCTCACACATTTCTCAACACACGGCAATCCCAGGTACACCATCTCTCTTCTCTCTAGCCTGCACAACCCAAGAGAATGGACCCCCTTCTATGTCATGCATTCCCTCAAGTTTTCCGCCTACTTCCAAGGCTCCAGTGCATCTGGTCAAGAATCTCCATACTGGGAACTCTCAAGACTCGCAGGTATGAACAAAACTTAACACATGCCAATGCAACTCAGACATATAGGCATGGATTTTAGGGTTGTAATACACTAGTCATTACTACATCCAAAACAAATGGCTTCTTCCTCATCAATTCTCCCCCAATTCCCAACTAAGAACAAGAATGAAGGGCGACAATAAATGAAGAGTGAATAGAGAATAACAATTGAGAGGAACCATGGAGAAGAACCCCCAAACAACCCAAAAGAGGTGTTTATACATTTACTTGCAAATCAATAACCACATGGAATTCCCCAAGAATATCATGTAATTGATTACCTCAATTAAAACAATCATGTGTAAATAAAATATAATAAAAAGACTTAGCCCTTTAATCCCCCTCTCTCATGGAATCATATCCCCCTATAACTCTTGTCCTTGTCCGTCTAGGAGCCATCAATGTATTTTATTATTGATAATAATTAAATAATTACATTTCCTAGGCACTTCAACCTCTTTTAATTTTTTTAGGCACTCTATGATACAGGTGGATATTGGTGGCCACCCACCTATTCCAACTGGCTCCTTTTGTCAGTTTTTAGTTCAGCATGTTCTTCTGTACTTGTTTGTAATTGTGGGTTCTACACTTTTGGGACTGTTTGAATCCAAGCACATCTTCCAGGTGGAAATTGGTGACCACTCACCTAATCCAACTAGCTTATTTTAGAATTTTTCATGTCAGTACATCTTTTTGTACTTGCAGTGTCATTTTGGAGCCCTAAACAATGTTTTTTTGGTGTGCCACAGTCAAACTATAGATGGAGTTAGATTTTGATGGCATAATGTGTATATCTTTGAAATACCTTTCCAATGGGCTATCACGCACCTAAAACAGGGCTCATATGAAAAATTTACGACCCCGAGAAGTTGAGGTACCAACTTACCCATAGGGGCCCACATAACTTTTGTCGTTTCATCTCCTAGGGTTAGGTTTTTGGATGTCTAGGGTTTTGGAATTCATGAGTAATGTTAAAAAGGCCTTTGGAGCCTCATTGTAATCATTATTCTTATATGGATACGTGTAGCAAGCCACATCTCTTCTCAGAGATAGCTACCACCATTCGAGCAAGTTGTTTCTAGTTCTGCAGTTTTTCAGTTTCAGCCTATTTTATTTATTCAATAGAAGTTTTTATTCACTGGATATTTTTTTGTTATTCTCCATATCTCTGTGTTATTATATTCAGTCTCTTATTCCTTGCATTCCACTCATAAATCTGGATCAGTGGTATCAAAGCGGTATGCCCTTCATTTATTTTTCTCCGTGCATGTCCCCAACAAGATCTAGGTACAAGAAGTTGGGACTTGAACCAGTCGATCCTTTGCAAGATCGTCCATGCCAAGCCTGAAAACAACCCATGGGAGATGAGAATAAAGATTATGGAGCAGGATATCCTTTTAAAATGTTTCTCAAGGAATCCCTTTCACGATAAAGGAACGAAATGATGGACAAATTTGCACAGATCCTTTGGCAGCTTCCCACAGGAGACACATCTTCATCAAGCGGCCATGCAACCACCTTCAAGGTACAAGTAAATTTTTATATTCTATTATTTGAAGGACTAATAGATGTGGATGTTTCAGATAAATGGTTGAATCTGCTCGAAGTGTATTTTTTGGTCCAAAATTTTTTCGACAGGGAAAAGATTACTTTTGCACTCCTCAAGGTCATCCCCCATGTTAAGGACTCGTGGGATACTTACTATGAAAAAATGGCCATAGAGGAATCTACAATATTTGTGGTCTCCCCCATGTGGTATTCCTTAAGGGACTCCATTAAAGAATAGTACTACCCTGTTGAAAGCTAGGAGAACCGGTACACAAGATGGACCATGTTGTGTCAGGAAAGGGACCAGATTTCACCAATAATTTCCATACCCTGTGCACCAAATTGTGTATCAAATATTTTGAATGACATGGTTCTCAAATACCATGGTTGTCTCCATAAATACATTCATACAGAAATTAAGTTTCTGGACATCACATCATTAGGTGTGGCTTATAGATATGTTGTCAAGATCGAGCAGAAATTTAAGCAGAAAAGGCGAGACTTTGGATCTGCAAACTCCTCACAATCGAAGCAGGGAAAAGGTGGCCCCAACCTACAAAACAAGGGACCGAGAAAATATGGTCTCTCTCAGGACAACCAGTCCAAGATGAAACCCAAGAAGGGTAATCAGAAGATGAATAAGGACACGATAAAATGGTCTGAATATCATAAAATCCATTGGCATGACACCAAAGAACGTCTCTCCAAGTAGTCATTGGTGGTCGAGATGAAAGATTATGAGTCAGAGGTAGATTCTGACTCTGAATCAAATCCGTAAAGTGGGAAGTGGATCATCGATGTTGAACCCAGTTCCATTGTCTCTCCCACCAAAGTCCAACCAAGTGAACTAAAAGAACCATAGGAAGGGGAACGCTTCTTTCACTCATAGATGTGGCTAAAGGGAACTTTGTTGCATTTCATTATCGATAGCGGCAGTCAGAAGAACCTGATTTCAACACAGGTTGTCAAGCGGTTGGACCTGTCGATCACACCGCATCTGTAGCCATACACCATTAGCTAGCTTCACCAAGGATGAGATCTTTGTGTCCTCCAATAGTGTCGTCTTCCCTACAACATCAAGCCCTTCAAAGACAAGGTATTGTGTGATATTGCTCCCCTTGAATTTTTTTATGTTCTTTTAGGCCAGTCATATTTGTGGAAGTGACATGATGTGTATGAATCTAGACCCCATAGTGTTATTAATACTTTGGGTAGACAATTGTACAAGATATCAGTGGTAGTGTCATCTACCGCTATTTCTTTAATATCTGCTAAGAAATGCAGTAAGGTCATTTCAAAGACCAGTAATTTCATATTCTTTGTGATCTGTTCTCACAATAAGTAGAAGGTATCCACCACATCTGTGACCTCCACACAGAGCCTCTCTTTGCAGCAGAAGCAAGTGGACAAGGTCTTGGAATAGTAAAGAGACATCTTCTCCTCAGCCACCGGGGTACCAACGCATTGCCAAGTCAAGCATCCAATTGATCTAACCCCCAGTGCCCCATTTCATAATGGACCAATCTATCATAGCTCGTTGATGGAGAATGATGAAATCAAGCACCAGATCCAAGATATGATTCAAAAGGGGCACATCCAACCCATCTCCTCCCCTTGCAGAAGCTCGATTGTGTTGGTGTAGAAGAAAGATAGAACATGGCGGCTCTATATTGATTACAGAGAACTAAACAAAATCATAGTCAACAATCGGTACCCAATTCCCTGAATTGATCACCTTCTTGACCAACTCAAGGAGGGAAAGTTCTTCAGCAATATTGACCTAAAGTTTGGCTACCAACACGTTCCCATCGAACCAACATATGTATGGAAGACATCTTTCAAATCTAAAGAAGGTCTATTTGAATGTATGGTCATTCTGTTGTGGGTGGGAAAACCCCCTACGGACTAGCACTAAGGGTTTTGTAATGCATGCAGAAATGACCATCTAAAGTCTCCTACCTTTTACCATCATCCCAACATAGACACCACATTCATACATAAACACAAGGGTGAAAGGATATGATAACTCTACCTTGAACTTCCGTGTTTGGTGTCGATCCTTTTGCATTTGGTATCTCCTTGACAGCAAGTCTCCTCCCAAAGCCAACCTGCATTCATGAACAAACAAACAAATAACTCCAAACATGCATCTTATATATGAATTAGTGGGTTAGAGGTTCTAATAAAATATAATCAAAGCTGAATATTTGAACACCTCATATGGCGGGATGGGAAAAGTACTTCTTTCCTATTAACCTCACAAAAGTAACTTACAATGGTGAGATCGGCCACTGCTCCTTGAACCTGGTCTTGGGATTCTCTTCAACTATGCACCAACCACTTCCACATATGCTTCTCCTCACAAAATGGTTGCAAAAGATTGGGGAAAAGGGAATACAAAAAAGGGCAGAGTTTCTTTGTTATTATCTTCATCCTTTTTAAATGGGACCCCTACCTCTTATTTCATCGGCTAGAAGAGGGTAGTTACCCCATTGAGTAACTGGCTATGAGTGGTCAAACGGTTTAGGAAATTACCCAAAAATTTGTATTCCGTCTGCAACTTTCTATTTTTTTTTTCTTTTGTCAGTATACGTGGGTTGTAATGGGTTAGCTAGCGTATACACATAGGCTACAGTGGTGCAAGGCACGTATGACTTCAAAAGGATGGATTTTTTAAGAGCTTTTCAATGGTGGCTTGGCAAAAATGGCAAATGAGATGACCTGCTGCCAAGTATGCATGTATGGTGAAAATTAGGGTTATAACAGATGCCCCCTAATGTGTGAGGTCAAAAGAGAATCTGATGGCCGAAATACATTACCAATATTCACCAACATACGAAGCGAGTGAGCCCAGGGACCAGAGCTCGTGAGGTTCCATCTGCAAAATAACAATTGTCTCACCGAGGCGAGCATACCCATGCTTGGAATGAAATAAAATCATGGCTTCCAATCAAATACACTGCAGATCCATGTCATATAACTATATAAAGTGTAGCCACAAGAAATACAAAGCGGATCTACATCTCGAAATCAAAAATATATACATGTATAGTATCCATCTTAAAGAAGATAATGATGCTCGATGGATAGAGATGAGGCCTTCAGAGCTCGAGCAACAACTTCAAAATCTTCATAACTCAGGTAGGAGTGTAATATGAGTGTACAACTTCACTACCTAGAGGTCTTCGACGTCTCGTCGGGGAACATACTAGAGGATCTTGATGATCAGGTTGAGGTCTTCACTGATTTCGAACAAAGACTTGATTGGGATTTCAGGATGGTTAGGCATGAGGTTAAGAGACAAACTGCAGAAGGGCCGACTCAAGCTTGGTAAAAAATTCCCTTGGACAATAGCACGACAAATGATGAGACTCAGGTAGCATGGTATTGACATAAGTTCACGATGCAGGAGGCAACGCAAACTCTCCATATGTTTGGAAGAATAACCAAACAGAGGAGGACACATCTTTATGTAGAGAGAACAGCTTCCTAGGGTCACATTAAATCCATGATCTTGACGAACAAACGGAAGGATGTTTTTTTTCCAAGGGCGACTCATTGTGCTTCCAAAAAATAAAATACTTTTCCCTTCCTCTTTTTGGGGTATATTTGATTTTTTTGTCTTTTTCAATAATTTTTTAGGAAGCTTGAAAAAGAATAAAAGAATGATACGCTACAAAGGAGGAACGAGTGTCGCTAACATACTAGTTCCAAGCACAAGGAACACACTAATGTTCAGATCAAGAAAAACATATGCAGTAAAAGGACACTCGGGAAAATCCCTCCATGGGTCAAGGTGTCAAGGCGCAGAGGAAAAATTGATACAAGGCTTGCGTATAAGGCATACTTCAAATGGTTCAGTTGAGGGCAACATGGAGCCGACATGTAATGTCCCCTTCTAAATAGGAGCTCCAGAGAGGAGGTTTAATGGTCTAAACCACCCCGTTATACTATAGCTAGGGCCAAAGAGGGGTAAACAGGGTTATTAGAGGTCACTCCAGTCACAGGTGTTATATTCGGAAAGTGACATTGAGCTAAAAAGGGTTAAAAGCGATTTTAAGTCATTATGAGCTAAAAATAGAAGTCAACATTGAATTAGGGTTTCAGCAGTGATTTAGGGTTTTGGAAGTCAACAGTGAATTAGGGTTTCAACATGATTTAGGGTTTTGGAAAGCTATAAAGGAAGGGTCAACGACCTAATTCATCATTATGCAGATTATGACTTGTCATTGAGGATAAGAGGCGCATCTCAGGAGAGATAGTTCAATGTATTCCAAGAGGAAGACACCAGTTGGTTGATTTCAGTGTTGAAAGACACACCCTAGTCACCGGGAAGATCATCTAGGTCTTCCATCATTCTTCAATGATTCCGTAGTGCTCCCATATTCTGGGTATTATCTTTTAGTTGCTTACTTGTATTATGGCTAAGATCCTTTTGTATTTTGATCTAGCTGAGTGTTGTTATTTTATTCAGCCGCAGTTGTTTATTTGTATTCCAGCTAAGATCCTTTGTCTGTTGATCTAGTCGATATTGTCAGTTTATTCAGATGCATTCGGCCATTTTGTAATCCACAGAGATATCATAATACAAAATTTGCAGTCCTTTGTCGCGTTTATTATTTGTATGATCATTTATATGTTGTAAACCTTTGATCCTACACACACATTAACAGTGTTTCCTAGACTAGCCAAGTCAAGAACATTACACAGCATTAGGCCAAAAGATGCAGGAATGAAAATGTGATTAACAAGACACAATGATAACATGCTTTGATCTAATTTTAATGAGCCCAGAGAAGGTAAGCTCAGTAGTTTTTCAATTTTAGAGAGTCTAAAAAAACATAAAAGGAGACTTCGTTGGGGTACGTTTTTCGAAGGTAGTCTAGTCGGTTCGAAAAAGGGGTAAAATAGCACCGAAAAGATGTCTATTCAAAAAACTTTTAACGAGTGTGACAAACACAATATCACTCGACAATTTTTTCATATTTAAGGAGTCTGAAAAAATCTTAACTATGGACTCTGTATGAGATGTTCTTCTAGACCAGTTTAACGAGTGTGAAGGAACAAGGTCACTCGACGATATTTTCAATTTTAGGGAGTCTAAAAAGAGATCAAATATGGACTATGTGGGGGTTCCTTTTTCGTAATTAGTCTAGTCGGTTCAAAAAGGGGTAAACTAGCACCGAAAAGACGTCTATTCAAAATCATTTTAATGAGTGTGACAAAGACAAGATCACTCGGCAATATTTTCACATTTAAGGAGTCTGAAAAGAGATTAAATATGGACTATGTATGGGATTTCCTTCTGGACCATTTAAATGAGTGTGAAGGAACAAGGTCACTCGACGATCTTTTCAATTTTAGGGAGTCTGAAAAGAGCTTAACTATGGACTCCATTGGGGTTCCTTTTTCATAATTTTAGTCCCTCAAGCCTGAAAAAGGGTTAAAATTATACCTGAGAATACTCTTCTAGAGAACCAAGGCTCCTAGAGTATACCTTTGTTCGTACAGTTGACCATCTGTACCAAAAAATAGGTAAACTACCGTCGGGCAAATGTGCCTTCAAATTTCAATTTAGCGAGCATGAAGGGCGACAAGATCGCTCGGCAATCTTTTCATGTTTAGAGGGTTTGAAAAGGGCTTAAAAGAAGACTTGTTCTATTTTTTTATTCTTAAGGGTGAGTTCAAGAGTGATAATGAATCATGCAAATGAGGCTCATACTTGTAGTCAAGAAAAACTAATAAGGACTCTCGAGCCTATAGTCGTTTAGTGACGGCATGGATACCAAAAATGCAACCAAGATCTACCTAGGACATCCATGAAAGGGGGAGGCTCTACCACTAAATTACGACACTTATAAAGCAGAAATGATGGTTTCGTGTTGCAACTTGGTGGGGTTGATCCTATGGCAAAGCGACAAAGATAACGAGATATAGAAAGTGGAGGTGGAATCCTAACTTAGATGCAACAAATTGGAAAAATGACTTTTTACCAAAGGAACTTAAAAATGACCCAAATCTCCAAAAACTTTCCCAATACCCAAAGTAACACTTATCGTAACAATCCATAAGAAACTCTTGGACCATACTAAATGATTTTTAGGCTAGAAAAAACGACAAAAGGGTCCAAAAAATGATAAAAAGGGGCCAAAAAGTCTATAAATAGAAGTTGGCAGCTCATTATCGCCATTGTTAATTGACAAATTGACTAAGAATCCAAAAACACCCCTTTTTCAAAAGAGTTGATTCTGGGAGATTCAGTGGACAAAATGAACTTCCGCTTGGACCAAGTAAGTACATACTAGCCCCTCTTGCATTTCAATTAGTTGTTTCTGCATTTCTTTTTGTTTTTTGGGGGGGGTTGACCTTTAAAAAGGTCGGCCCTACATATACGCGGGTTGTCCTATGACAGCCATCATATGCTCGCATGCAAATAAAATACTGCACGTGGGCATACACAACTATGTATACTACATTCCATGTATACCCTCCAACCTATTGAAAAAATCAAAAGATGCAAGATTTCATCCCTCCTGAACTTGTGAATTGCAGGATATATGTTCACAGGAGGGAGAGGGAGCATCAGGACATTGATAATTTGGTCGGAGAGGACCCTGATGCTACTTCCACATTGGCTCAATGTGTTTTTCTAAAGTTCTTCCAGTGTCCATTTATGAGGGCACAACCCAAGTTAATAAATGTACTGGTAGATTACTTGCACCCGAATGCAGAGGCATTCATGCTTGAGGGACAGTCGTTGACTCCAATGACTGAACATATCTACTTTCTGACTAGCCTCTCAAGGAGAGTGGAACTAGTCAACTTCCACACTTTTCCTTCAGGACCTCACAACATAGAGGAGTTGATAGGACTCCATTGTGAAGTCGGCACTGACAAAGTGGGCACTCAGGTGCCAATAAGAAAGATTTCAAACCTATCACTAAAATTGATAGTTTTTCACATTGGTCAGATCATTGGATCTGCATATTTACATCAGGCTTCCTAGGTGCACATGAATTGTGCGGTTCATTGCTTAAATGCACAAATTTTCGACTAGAGTACCATCATACTAGAGTGCATGAAGAGGCAGTTGACAGAGTGTCGTATGCGGAGACACAGAAACTTTGGGTTCGGGACTATTTTGTGTTCCTTTTCCTTTGAGAGGGTACCAAGTCTCATCCCTAGAGAGACGATACAAGGGCATGAACCCTCTCTCCCAGCATTATGCATATGGGTGGCGTTGTTTCCACGACAGGGTGGGGGGAGGATTATTGAGGCCTTCGATGACAAGTGTTTGCTTGGTGGGCACGACTAATTCCAGCCATAGAGGACTACCCCTGTGTCGGGATCAACTTTTCCAGATATCCTGACATGCATGTACCTCCCAGAGAAGAGTGAGGAGAGATGGGTAATATTTTTTTTTTGTTTTCAAAGTTATTTAATTTTTATGTTTTTTCATATATATCATGTTTTTTGTATACCAGAGTATCTGACACATATGTATCTGTTATGTGCAGATGTGGGTTCGGTGCATCCAGCAGACTTCATGAGGACTAGGCGGTGTCCTCGACCAGAGGCGGGACCATCTGCAGTCGGTGGACTAGTAGCAGCAGGGGGACCTCCAGCCAGAGAGGCTGAGAGAGTTTTGAGGCAGGTGGAGCGGAAACTCACCACTCTTACTCGTATAGTTCCTATGGTGGAGATCGAGGATCTCCCACCGTCTATGCAGGCTCACGTTGTCGAGGTACCATGGACCTGGGTCCAGCGTTTTCGGCATTTGGCCAACATCGTTGTTCACTATGGCAGGGCCAAGAGGCCCCACCCTTAGTTAGGCTAGACTTCTTACGTGTCAAGGGAACCTTTTGTATATTTTTTAGCGCATAAGCCCCGTGACTCTTTACTGGACACCTATTTTTTGAGGCACTCGCACCCACCTATGTACTTTGATACTTTGTGATATATATATGAGTTTTTACATTTTTTTTTTGTTTTATGGATTACATTTATTTACAAATGTATTTACATGTGTGTGTGTGCTTTTTCTTACATGTGTGAAATATGCCAATCTAATATATGATTAGCTAGAGTATTTGTAACTTGATTCAATATCCTAGGAACATGGATATACCTAATGTAATCAAAGATTTTTTCTAAGATATGTACCCTAAGGAATCATCGGTGTAGAGTAGGATCATAAACATGGTAAAATCCATTTAATTGAGACACAACCAGCTGAGCATCTAAGTAGACTCAGAGGGGAGATATACCACGCGATAAAGCGTCATGAAGCAACTCTAAGACTGTGTTGTATTCGGAAACATTGCTTGTGGCATCACCTAAACAAATACCTCTTGAAGATAGCAACTAGACTTGAGGTGTGAAAATCACCCAAGCTGCGGAAGTAAGCCTCTGAGTGTTCCGGCTAGCACCGTCCGTGAACCCAATGAACACCTCTAATTCACTTGACATCTGCCATAGTGAAAAATATGACATCAAAAATGACATGTCCATAAAACTAAAAATATAAAAACTACAAAAACAAATGTACAAGAACTATACATATGTTACAAGAAGTCACCTGAGGTGACCCACCAACGAGTAATACTTCTTGAGGTAGATCCCATTTCTAGGCTCCGCCAAATCATTTCCCTCAAATTCCAACAGACGATAAGCACCCTTCTTTAGACCTATCTTATTATGAAAGGTCTGAACCACATGGGTTTGAACTTGCTTGCCCCCAGGGGGTCGTTATGTTTGTCATAGACCATGAAAAGGTCACCTTTAGAGAAAATCTGAGGACGAATGGACCGATCATATTGACACTTGAATTTTTTCTTGTGAGCCTCATTAGCCAAGGCCGCATCACGACGTTGATCAGTGAGCTGATTGAGGTATAATATACACTCTTCAAGTGGTGAAGTGTCTGGCAATAATTGTACTGCCAAATTTAGAGACGAGATCTGGCACTCTATGGGAAAGACTGCTTCCATCCCGTAAACAAGTTTAAAAGGTGAGAAACCAGTTGCAGTCTTAATAGATTTTCGGTATGCCCATAATGTTGAGTATAACATCAAATGCCAATTTTACTTGGCCGAATTGATCGTTCGCTATAGAATGGTCTTAAGAGATTTATTTATAGCTTCCACCTGACCATTCTCTTGTGGGTAGTAAGGTGACGAATGTTCTTTCCTCAACCTAAGATTTGATGTTAACTCAGACATCATTTTATTCTGAAAGTGACTGCCATGGTCAGTGACAATCTCTCTCGAGACGTCGAACCTTGCTATAATCTAGTTAAACAAAAAGAGAGTTGTGGACTCTCTGTCATATTTGAAAATTGGCATAGCTTCGACCCACTTGGGGAAGTAGTCTACTGCTACGATGATATAATGGTGCCCCCTTGTTGAAGGGGGGTTGCATGTGGTGTAATCAATCCCCCACTTGGTGAAGGGACCAACGGTAATGATGGGAAACATGGGAGTGGGGTGTGCCCTCATCTTCTGAGAGAAGATCTGACATTGGTGGCACTTCTTGACCGATTCAACATAGTCTTTGATTAATGTCGACCAAAATTAAGTGGCTCATAGAATCTTTTGGGCTATTGCCAACCCAGACAAATGACTGCCACATGCTCCAGTGTGGCAATCGTTAAGCATGATTTATGCTTCTTCATGAGTGAGACATCGGCGAAGGATGTAATCTACACCTCAACGATATAAAGTGTCCTCAAGTATGAGATAATTCTTGGCCTGATGGCATATACAGTGATGCTCAACATGAGAAGCAGAGGTGGGGCACTTCAAAGTTTAGATATAGACAAGTACATATCCATACCCGGGGTCTGAAGACGCGATCAAAAATATGTCTCCTTTAAGAAGCAACTCTTTGGGCATAACATCACCTGACTCAACCAAAAATTCTGAGATGAGTTCCGCAAAGACCAGCAACTTTTTGGATTTCACCGAAACAAAATCTAAGTCAAATTCTTGAAGGACAACTATCCATCTACTGATCTTTCCACAAATTACTCATCGTGTCAACACGTACTGAAATGGATTCTCAATGGTAATGATGGTGGTCTTGCAAAACATGATATAATGAAGGAACCGTTGGACAGCATGAATTGCTGCCAATGCACGTTTTTCAACGTGGGAATAATTGAGTTCTGGTCCAACCAGGCCTCGGCTCAAGTAATAGATCACATATTTTGAGAGTAAATGATCCTCCTAAACCAAGACCATACCGATGGTCGACTCTTCCGCAACCAAGTATAATCAGAAATCCTTATTATAATTGGGTGGCCGAAGTAGAGGGTCAGTCGTGAGGGCGCATTTCAATGCTTCGAAAGAGTATTGCGCGGCTTCGTCCCAATGAAAAGGAACGTCCTTCTTCAGTAAATGCATAAAGCCCTTTGTGATCTCGGCATAGTTTGTGATGAAATGTCGTAAAAAGTTCGCTTTTCTCTGTAAACTCTGAAGTTGAAGGATTGTGCGCGGTAGATACAATTGAACTATTGCCACAACCTTAAGAGGATCGACCATGATCCCTATTTTCGAAACTATGAAACCTAGCAGACTACCCAATGTCACGCAAAAATTACATTTGTTTGGATTCAAGTGAATCTGGTAGTAGCGACATCGCTCAAAGATAAGTCGGAGGTATGTGGGATGATCAGCTCTCTTATGAGATCATGATGTTAAATCATCAAGGTAGACCTCGACTATATGTTTGAGATCATGGAAATAAAAATACATGGCCCACTGAAACGTAGCTCCAACATTTTTCAGACCAAAAGGCATCTTTCGATAAGTGAATGTACCCCACGGACAAATGAAAGTGGTTTTGTGTTGGTCTTCGCATTTGATCTGTATCTCATTATATCATGAAACCCCATCCATGAAAGAAAAGGCCTCACAACCTGTGCATTCATCGACTATCTGGTCAATAAATGGTGTGGGGAAATTATCCTTGGGACAAGCTTTCTTCAAATCATGGAATTCCATACATACGAGAATCGTACCCTGTTTTTTGTCGACCGAAACAGGATTTGACACCCATTGAGTCAAATGAACGGGGTAGATAAAACCTGCTTTGAGCAGTTTCTCTACTTCAACCTTAATAGTTGTTGTTTTCGTAGGATTGACCGGATGAATCTTTTGTCGGGTTGGCTTAGCATCAAGATAAGTCATGATTTTATGTTCAACGATTCTTGGATCAATGCCTGGAATTTCCTCATAAGACCAAGCAAAAACGTCATGTAATTCTTTAAATAAATCTGTGTAGATTTGAATCTCCTCGGGGGAACAGTCAGCTCCGACGCGAATACTCTCCATGATGCCAGTGGTTCTGGAGATATCAATAGGTATCGTTTCAGCGATGTTTTCCATATTACCTTCGACGTAAACAGTGTGTGTAGCGAAGGGATTGATAGGAAAAGACCTATCTCCAGTCATAGTCAAAATGAATTCTCCTACTTCAATTCTTCTTAACTTTGGGAGGAAATAAGATTTGTGATGGAGATCATCCCAGGGTCTGTCTGAACTAGTCATTTCTTCAATAGTTGCTTCATCTGAAGGAAAGATTAATTCTAAAGAATCAGTGTTGGCAAGGGAACCTTGAGCCCAAGTAAGCTCTAGAATCAGATCTAACCTTATACGGGAGTCGGATCGGGGTCGGTGGAAGCTTGTTGGATTATTGAGTATGAAACTTCTATCACAGACAAGGGCATGGACATACCATGGTGCCCTATCCCTTCCATCATGGTTGATGGGGAAGTAAGACTCCATGGATCGTTGAAGTAGGTCATACGAAATGATGAGACTTGAAAAATCTCAACCTTAGGATAGTCTGAAATGAACTTAACATCACCAATAGGAGGCGGGTAGTCGAAAGTACCCATCAAAGGTGGGCACAAACCAACCCCTCTGTTGACGATGATGGGTTGAGGGTTATCAATCATCGGGACCGTGGATGCCCCCGATGAAGGGTCAGGATGGGAGAACGACAATTGATCAATGGTCACGATCCGACCTTCATGTGGAAACAACAAGACCTAGAAAATTGTAGCAACCACTACTTGCATAGCATAGGTCCAACTCCTTCCTAACAAGAGATTGTAGTCGAGAGATGCATCGAACACTTCAACCTCGATGCACATGGTCTTCCCCCCTAACTGCACGGGAAAAGAGGGGATGATTCCATGTGGTTGGAATGAACGACCATCGAACGCGGTAAGAAGAGTAGGTGACGGAGACAAAATGGGTTGGCCAATGGCCTTCCAACACACCAAAGACATCACGCATGTCGAGGCACCCTCATCAACCACCATGTGGAAAATATTCCTAGTAAAAAATTTCGTGGGGTAATCCACTACTATCTGAAAAGCTACGTGGTAAGGGAGACGAGGTTTTAAGTTGGTCGTATCAAGCATGATCGTACCCGGATTACAAGTCTCATCAGATCCTAAGGTGGCTAACAGAGCCTTTCTCTGGGAAGGGCAGCTCTAGAGGACCTCCAAAGCAGACATCACACAAGGGGTTTGAGACAAATCCTCCACCATAGAGTAGTTATGGGCGGCCCTTGCATTTGGATTGTGAGAAGCTTTCTTGAACACACCTTTTGGGATGTGTGTCATTGTTTCACCCAACGTCTTCTTGATCTGGAGAGGAAGAGGTGGGTGTTCAACTTCTTTAGTCTTCTCATAGGTGTTTGGAATTCCATAATCATGCGCTCTAGTCGATATATAGGCATCACCTTACATCATATACATGTTTGTAGATGAAGAATTACTTGAAGACGGAGGGGGTCCTTGAATACCCCCATCTGTGCTCAGAGAGGCTTGAGTTAAATTTTTCCCATGTTGAAATGGGTTTGTTAACACAGCAAGTTGTTTCTACGCCAATAACTTTTGGGCCTCCGCGACTCGAGGGCACTGGTGAGTCGGGTGGTCTTCTGTGCACAGGTTACATGGATACTTCAACTTCTTCTTTTCATTGTTTCCCCCACCAGCATTATCAGTAGGTCTATTATCCCCCTTACCCTTCTATTGTTGTTTCTTCTTTCCTTCAGGCTTCTGGGTCGCCTTTGGGTTAGTCGATTTCACACTGTGTACATCCAACGTTTGGGTGGGGGGGCATCCAGACTAGTGGTCTGGTTGGACACTTTCTGTTGTATTGACAATTGCTACAATTGTTTTGGCAGTTGTTCAGCGGGCTTCAATTGTGTTGAACCAACAATACCATCAACATGTGGTCCAACTCTCTGTTTGGTTTTGTCAAGTATTGACTGCGGTGCATTTGGAAAAATTTCATAAAGTAAACCAGACTAAGATTAAATCAACTCTAGTTGTTGAGCTCTCATTATTGCATCTTCTTCAGAAAACACTCTCAACGCTGCGACGTCTTTGGATAACTGGGGTACCAAAGACTTAAGGAACCACTCCAGCAGGAATGTTGGTGGCACTGACACTTTTATCAAACTCTTTCAGCGTCTCCACTCTTGGATGTGATCGGAGATATCGTCCGCCTTTGTCTTCTCAAAGTTGGCCAGCAATTTGGTGTCGGCATCGTATCTCACAGGTAATTGGAAATAGTTTAAGAAATCCATTGCCAATTTGTCGAAGTAAGAGTATCTCGAGTGGTTGAGCTCAATGTACCATTTCGCAGAACTCCCTATGAGAGTGCATTGAAACAAACGCAACTAGATGGAGTCATCTTTCAACAAATTGGAAGAGCACCATAGATGAAAGGTAGTCACATAATCGCCTGGATCTTCATTAGGCTCAGCTTTGAACTTTGGAATGTACGAAGTCAACTTGTTCGGCATAGGAGGCCAATGCGGATTGTGACAGATGGGATCATTCAATAACCTAGTCAATTCTGGAAACTGCGGAGTTGCCAGAAGCGGTAGTTTGGGTTGTTGATTGTGACCAAGGAAAAAGGGGACTGGAGTTTGGCTAGCACAAGGTTGCCATGAAATGTTAGGTTGTTGGCCAGGGTTCTGGCAATAACCATGGCCTTGAACAACATATAGATTATGTGCTTATTGATATATCATCGGATGACTCTCGTAATAGGACATGAAGGGTTGGGCTTGCATCACATTCCAAGGATTTTGGGAAGGGTTTCCCCATGTCAATCCGTCGGGCATAGATGTTGAGACTTGCTCGAGGTTCCATTGTCTATGGAAGGGATTTCCCCTAATTGGCATCCCTAACAAGGGAACTGATCCTTGCCATGGATTCCATGGTCCTTGTGAGGAAGGAATTCCTAAGTTTTCCCCCTATGCAAGAATAGTACCTTGTACAGGATTTTGTTGTCCATAACTGGGGTTGCCCCCATCTGAGAAGGCAATCAAAGAGAAAGCATTGTTACCAAATGCGTCGAACAAAGAGAATGGTGTCGAAACAACGGGCATGTTATAAGAAGGAAGTCCTTGACTACCTTCTCCAAACGAACTAAAATTTACGTTCAGCCCGGCGGGATGTTGGTAAGCATCGTCGAGCAAAGGGGATGAAGGAGGTATATGACCCCCTCCGTAAGGGAAAGCATTATAGGAATATGCAGTGCCCCCCATGGATCCTTGCAGAGGAGCATTGGAGCTCCCTGCCCCGAGACCTAAAGTCTGTAGAGTGGAGTAGGAAAGTACAGGGCTTGTACCGAAGCCAGGAATCTCGTATGAGAACGGAAGGCCTGTCGCATTCTAGGTAAACGGAGCACTAATCGCCACCATAGATGGAATCGGACCATTTCCCAAGGTAGATGCAGTCAAGGCCATAGTGGCCCGGACCGATGACGGTTGGTTAGGAGGTGAAACACCCCCTATAGTTACAGCCATAGAGGGAATATGAGTATTCCCTAAAGAAGTTGCAACATTTTCTTCCATTGTTGCTTGTGACACTGTTAGGCGCTCATAAGGATAAACCTATACGATGATGGGTGTCGATAGATCAGTGATCGGAGGTTCGTATGGACCAAAAGCTTCCGCTCTAAGGTCTGGTATGGTTGGTTCCTCCAGAATCGAATTTTATTCTCTCGGAGATGGGTTGTGGATAGTTTCATGTAACCCAGCTACCTCAAAAGACCCTTGTTGGTCTATTTTTCGCCTTAGCAGTGGCGGGGGGCGGTTCGAGATCAATTGGCGGCAGGCCCAATAGCCTTCACGACCGGCGGAGCTCCTGATCCTCCACTGTGTGAGAAGATAAAATACACACCAGGGATTTCTATAATCATTTAAAAACTAGCACACACTAGAAACATTTCCTATGAGATAAGACAAGCAGTCACTAGCTAGTTGGAAGAACAGTTACAACAACCAACACTAGAGAAACTTATCGGTGCAAGTGAAACTTGAATACAAAAGCACCCTCCAGGTATAATCTACAAATCATGGCTCGATGTCTATCCTAGGTACCATGGTATACCCCCGTAGTCACCTGTGTAAGTCCCTAAAATAAAGGCAGCTAGGTTGCCAGTGCGTGAATAGTCACCAGGCGGGTACAGTCAACAGTCTAGTGGACCGCAATGACCTGGGTATCAAGCCCAAAACCTATCAAGGGTATTGAAAGCAAGTGTTCCAAAAGACAACTGAGGATATCGAACAGATTTGAGACCCATGAAGCTCTATGGCAAATGCGATCAACGGAATCCCAAGATAAGCCCTCTATATGTGTTCCCCACTATGCTTGGTCCGGCTTTGGAGGGGTTATATCCACTACCTTTCTGCACGCGACCTCGTGTTTATCCCCTGTGTTATAGGGGGGTCCTAGATAACTTTCACGATATTGAACTTTTTAGCACTCTCTAGCACATACTCTTATGTTTGTTTTTGTAGCCTTGAAGAGTTTCCTCTCCAATCCTAAATCAAGGCTCTAGCCTAAACTAGTTGATGGACCCTACAATCATAAAGTCTAGTTGATTTTAATTAATCGTTAATTTTAGTGGTTGTATTAAGTCAAAGGGAATGGAAATGAAACCAGTGATGTTTTTAAGAGATGAAAGAGAAGAGTAAACAGAAAGATGGAAACAAAATTACTTCTTGTTGACAAATTCATATTTTCACAATTAAACTCTTTAACCAACTTTTCAAACTATTTTTTTTTTCTTAAGATCTTTTAAGAGAAAAATCAAAACAAGATTTCACTCGACTATGAGATACTTATTGTCCTAAGTCAACAGCTAAGAACTTACGAAATCGTTATTTTTCCTGATTATTAATGCAAACAACGAACCACTTAACGAAACAAAGAAAGTGAAAAATATTTTTTTTACTATGCTTCCAAAACAAGAAAATTTGAAACTATATTTTTTTCTTCTTTTCTGAAGCAAAAAGGGAAAAAATATAAAGACAAGACAAGACCAAGAAATGAATCCTATCCCACCGCAGACCGCGGGGAGTCATTGACAAAACCAAAGAAGGCAGATCAAAACAAACTCACAATCTCATCCAAAAACCTAATAAAGAAAAACAAGAAATCTTTCAAAGAAAAAGAAATCTACATTGAAGTCAAACGTAGGCTACAAACTGTTATGAAAGAGACCAGGGCTAGATCAATAAAACCCCTGATAATTGTGACTCCTGAAAGGGAAGAGGGTGACTTCCTCTTCTAAAAACAAAATTTCTCAACAGGCACGCTACTGACACTTAAACAGCAAGCGTATGTATGCGGGTGTGCAGGCCTACTACAGTCTGCGTGCACCTCTGAAAATCCTCAAAAAAATGAAAAACAAGCATTCAATCATAGGCAGGGAGTATTGGTATTGAAAACCAGAATCCCTTAAAGACACGGAAACTTACTTTTATAAATAAAATGCAAGGAAACTTCGATAACACAAAGATAATCTGAGGTTATACTTAAACTACAGACTGCAACAATAGAGACCAAGACTTGATCAAGAAAACCCTTGAGAAGGATCACTTTTGACAAGGAAGAGGATGGTTTCCTCTCCTAACAAAAATATTTTCTGAACTGAGGCACGCTACTGACACTTCAGCAACCAACGTATGTACGCGGGCTATCTAAAGGTAGGGCATGTATATACGCATGCAGGCCTTGTACAGTCTGTGTATACCTCTGTGGGTTCCTAAAAAAAAAGAAAAATCAGTCTAGCAATCAAAGCAAGGAGCACTGATATGGAAGACCAGAATCCCTACAAACTTAGACTCTTGCAGAAACTCGGAAAAAAGGTCATCAAACCAATTTAAAACACCCAAAAAGTATCCCCAAAAACCCTAGAGATTCTGGGGAGAAGAGGGTAGTTACTGGGGAGAAGAGGGTAGTTATTGGGGAGAATCTCTAGGGTTTTTGGGGATACTTTTTGGTTGTTTTAAATTTGGTTTGGTGACCTTTTTTATTGAGTTTCTGCAAGATTCCAAGTTTGTAGGGATTCTGGTCTTACATACCAGTACTCCATGCTTTCATTGCTAGACTGTTTTTTTCTTCTTTTTTTTAACCCACAGAGGTATACGCGACCTGTACAAGGCCTGCACGTGTATATACATGCCCTACCTTTAGACAAGCCCACGTACATACACTGGTTGTTGAAGTGTCAATAGTGTGCCTGAGTTCAGAAAATCTTTTTGTTAGGAGAGGCAGTCATCCTCTTCCCTGTCAGAAGTAATCCTTCTTAGGGGTTTTCTTGATCAAGTCATGGTCCCTGTTGTTGCAGTCGGTAGTTTCAATATAACCTCATATTAGCTTTGCTTTATCGAAGTTTCCTTGCATTTTCTTTATAAAAGTAAGTTCATGTGTCTTTAACGGATTCTGATTTTAAATATTATTACTCCTTGTCTATGCTTGAATTCTTGTTTTTCATTTTTTTTGAGGAGTTGCAAAGGTTCATGCGGCCTATAGTCGACCTGCACGCATGCATACATGCCCTACCCTTGGACAGCCCGCATACATACGCTTGTTGTTTAAGTGTCAGTAGCGTGCCTGTTGAGAAAAAAAAAAGTTAGAAGAGACAGTCATCCTCTTCCCAGTCAGGAGTCACACTTCTCAGGGGTTTTCTTGATCTATCCCTGGTCTTTGTCATAGTAGTTTGTATCCTATGTTTGACTTCACTGTAGCTTTCTTTTTCTTCGAAATATTTCTTTTTTTTCTTTATTAGGTTTTTGGATGAGATTGTGAGTCTGTTATGATCTGCCTTCTTTAGTTTTGTCAGTGACTCCCCGCTGTCTGGGGTGGGCCAAGAGTTATTTCCTTGTCTTTTCTTGTCTTTATTTTTTTCCTTTTTTGCTTCAGAAAAGAAGAAAAGGATACAGTTTCAAATTTTCTTGTTTTGGAAGCATAATCAAAAAAACAATTTTCACTTTCTTTGTTTGGTTAAGTAGTTCATTGTTTGCATTAATAATCAGGAAAAAGAATGCTTTCGCAAGTTCTTGGTTGTTGACTTAGGACAATAATTAGCTCGTTGTCAATCGAAATCTTTTTTTGAGTTTTCTCTTAAAAGATCTTAAGGAAAAAAAAATTGAAAAGTTGGTTAAAGAGTTTAATTGTGCAAATCTGAATTTGTCAACAAGAAGTAATTTTGTTTCCAGCTTTTTGTTTTCTCTTCTCTTTTGTCTCTTAAAAAAATAATTGGTTTCATTTACATTCCCTTTGACTTAATATAGACACTAAAATTAACAATTAATTAAAATCAACTAGACTTTATGTTTCTAGGGTTCATCAACTAGTCTAGGCTAGAGCCTTGATTTAGGATTGGAGAGGAAACTCTTCAAGGCTACAAACCACAGACATAAGAGTCTGTGCTAGGGAGTGTTAAAAAGTCCAGTATCGTGAAAGTTATTCGGGACCCCATTATAACATAGGGGCTAAAAACAAGGTCATGTGTGGAAAGGTAGCAGAGGCAACCCCTCCAAAGCTGGACCAAGCATGGTGGGGAAAGCATATAGAGGGCTTGTCTTGGGATTTCGTTGATCGCATTTTCCACAGAGCTTTGTGGGTATCGAATCCATTTGAGGTCCTCAGTTTTCTTCTAGAGCACTTTCTTTTGATACCCTTGATAGGTTTTTGTCTTGATACCCTTCTCATTGCAGTCCACCCAACTGTTGACTGTACCCGCCTGGTGACTTTTCACGCACTGGCAACCTAGTTGCCTTTATTTTAGGGAATTACACAGGTGACTCTGGGGGTATACCGCGGTACCTAGGACAGACATCAGGCCATGCTTTGTAGATTATACCCATAGGGTGATTATTTATTTGAGTTTCACTTGCACCGGTAAGTTTCTCTAGTGTTGGTTGTTGTAACGGTTCTTCCAACTAGCTAGTGACTTCTTGTCTTATCTCAAAGGAACTTTTTCTAGTGTGTGCTAGTTTTTAAACGATTATAGAAATCCCTATTGTGTCTTTTATCTTCTCACACAGTGGAGGATCAGGAGCTTCATCGGTCATGAAGTCTTTTGGGCCTGCGGCCGATTGATCTAGAACCCCCCACCACCACTAAGGCGAAAACTAGACCAACAAGGGTATTTTGAGGCAGTCGGGTTACAGGAAACTGTGACCGACCTATCTCGGAGAGAAGAACATTTGAATTCGATTCTGTAGGAACCAACCATATCAGACCTTGGAGTGGAATCTCTTGGTCTGTACAAACCTCTGATCATTGATCTATCGATGCCCATCGTCGTACAGGTTTATCCTTACGAGCGCCCAACAATGTCACAAGAAGTGATGGAAGCAAATGTTACGACTACTTTAGGGAATAATCATATAACCTCTATGGCTATCACTACAGGCAGTGTTCCACCTCCTAAACAACCATCTTCGGTCTAGGCCACTATGCCCTTGACTGCATCTACCTCGGGAAATGGTCTGATTCCATCTATGGCGGAGATCACTGCTCCGTTTACCCAAAATGCGACAAGCCCTCCATTCTCATACGGGATTCCTGGCTTCAGTACAATCCGTGTACTTTCCTACTCCACTCTACAGACTTTAGGTCTCAGGGTAGGGAGATCCAACACTCCTCTGCAAGGATCCATGGGGGGCACTTCAGCTTCATATAATGCTTTACCTTACGAAGGGGGTCATATACCTCCTTCATCTCCTTCACTCGGCGGTTCTCACCAGCATCCTGTCAGGCCGAACGTAAATTTTAGTTCGTTCGGAGCAGGTAGTCAAGGACTTCCTTCTTATAACATGTCAATTGGTTTGACACCGTTTTCTTTGTTCGGCATGTTTGGTAACAATGCTTTCTCTTCGACTACCTTCTTGGCCCAGGGCAACCCCAGTTATGGAAAACAAAATCCTATACATGGTATTATTCTTGCACAGGGGGGAAACTTAGGAATTCCTTCCTTACAAGGACCATGGAATCCATGGAAAGAATCAGTTATCCTGTGAGGGATGTCAATTAGGGGAAGCCCCTTCCATAGCCAATGGAACCCTAGGCAAGGCTCAGCACCTATGCCTAGTGGATCGACAGGGAGAAACCCTTCCCAAAATCCTTGGAATGTGACACAAGCCCAGCCCTTCATGTCCTATTACGGGAGTCAGTCAATGACATATCAACAAGCGCAGAACCCGTACGTTGGTCAAGGCCATGGTTATTACCAGAGCCCTGGCCAACAACCTAACTTTTCATGGCAACCTGGTGCCAGCCAAAATCTAGGCCCCTTTTTCCTTGGTCACAATCAACAACCCAAACTACCATTTCTGGCAACTTTGCACTTACCAGACTTGACAAGGTTATTGAATGACCCCATTTGTCATGATCCACGTTGGCCTCCTATGAAGACGAAGTTTCCTTTAGACATTCTAAAGTTCGAAGCTAAGCCTAATGAATATCCAGGCGATCGTGTGACTACCTTTCATTTGTGGTGCTCATCCAATTCCTTGAAATATGACTCTGTCCAGTTGCGTTTGTTTCAACGCACTCTCATAGGGAGTGATGTGAAATGGTACATTGAGCTCGACCGCTCGAGATACTCTTCCTTCGGTGAATGTTATAACCATAAATTGCACCATACATGCTTACCTGGCATCAGGCCATCTCAGATCCCTTCTTTGCCAAAGCACTGCTGAACAACTCTTTGAAAATCCTCTTTTATAAAGGCCCACGCACCCTACTCCACTATTGCACGCGTGTACATGCTAGCTGACCTAAAACAGCCCGCGTGGACCGACAAAAGCACGAAAAAAGGAAATTTGTCGACGGAACACAAAAGCTATGGGTGAGTTAACTGAAACTCCCAACCATGCATGGTCGAGGGTTCGTCCAAATACCTAGCTCCTTCTAGCCTATAAAAGAAGGGGTAGGGGTCCCATTTAAAAAGGAAAAAATATAGCAAAGAAACTCTGCCCATTTGCGTATTCCCATTGTCCCAACCCTTTAGCCTTCCTTGTGCCAAAGGAGATACAAATCAAAGAAGTTGGAGGACATTCAAAGAGGAGCCCAGGAACAGGTTCGCAGAGCGGTGGCCGGTCTCAACTTTTGTAAGTTGACTCATTCAAAGTAATAAAGAAAGTGTTTTTCCCGTCCAATTCATGAACTTTTTATAGTTTGATTAGTATATGTTTGGATTTATAACCCGTTAGTGTATAAGTAGGATGCATGTGTAGTTGTCACTTGTCTTGTATGCAGGTCAGATTTGGAAAGGAGTATTGCGAACAAGTAATCAAGTACAACGGAGGATCGACATCAAACGCCTGGAACAAGGTAGGTTGATCTTGCTATTCATTTACTAAGAAAAGGTGATTTAAATCTAGGGATGAAGGTAGAAAGTAGTTTTTCGCTGGTCATATCTACATGCAAAGTCTAAACCCTATTTGCTAGTCTGTAAGGAGATTTCCCTCACAACAAAATTGGTGACCATACTAGGGAAACTCTCTAGGGTTCCTAGAATTTTATTTAGTTTTTGGGTAGTTTTAAAGACTAGTTTTTCTTGCCTATTTTTTCTTTTAGTTTCTATAAGGTATGGGCTAGCAGAGAGTCTAGTGTTCCATACCAACCTTCTCTGATTTGCTTGACTGTGTTTTTAGGGACCCACAGAGGTACACGTGGCCTACATAAGTTCTTCACACGTGTACATGTGCCCTACTCTCTTACAGCCTGCATGTGAACGCTAGCTGAGGAAGTAGCAGTAGCGTATAGAGTCTAGAGAATTTTGGAAGCAGTCGTCTTCCTCCCTGTCAGAATCAGACATTCTCAGGGGTTTTATGGAATTCTGTCTGAGTCTTGGTTGTTTGCAGTCCTATCTCAGATTGTTTTTTGCTTTATCATTTTTCCTTACATTATTTGATTTTTATATTAAAAAAGAGTGTACAAGCCTTCAGGAGACTTTGGTTATCAATATCAGAGGTCTCTTCCTGGTTTGGTTTGTCTATTTTTCGTTTTTCTTAGAGTTTAGAGATACACATGGCCTGTACAAGGTCAGCCCACATGTACATGCCCTCTGTCTCTATACAACTCACGTTCACATGTTGGTTGTTGGATTAACAGTAGCGTGCTTGTGTAGGATAATTTCTCTTGAGGGTAAGGCAGTCATCCTTTCCCTTGATGATAACTATACCTCTCAGGTATTTGAATCTCTGTCTTAGTAGTCAGTAGCTTAGGATTAATCTTACCTTTAGCTTGCTTTTTCTTATTTAAAGAAAATTTGTCATAAAAGTAAAAGAATTTTTTAAGGTTTTTAGACAAGTGCGAGAGTCATTTTTTTAAATTGCTAGTGTGTGATTTTTGACCTGATTCTTTGCAATCTGTGATTAGGCCAGAATTGTTTTTCTTGGTTTTTTCTTGTTGGTATTTTTCCTTTTTTTCTTTATCAAGCATTTAAATAAATAAATAAAATCTCTTTTCATTTTCTTGTTTGATTAAAGAGTGTGTTTCTGCATTGTTAGCCAGGGAAAAGTCATTTATTTCATAAGTTTTTGTAGTTTACTTAGATCATAAGTAGCTTGTAGTCAAGTGAAATTTCTTTTGGGTTTGTTGTCCAAAATCTTAGAAAATTAAAAATATTTATTTTGAAAAATTGTTGAAATTTTGCATTAAGTAAAAGTTTTGTTTCCATCTTTTTTATTCATTTTTTTCTTTCGTCTTTTACAAATCATCAGTTTCACTTTCATACCCCTTGACATAAGACAAATCCATAAAATTAATGCTAAATTTAAAATCTACTAGACTTTTATGTTTGTAGGGTTCACCAACTACTTCAAGATTAGGGCCTTGGATTAGGTTGGAGAGGAAACTCTTCAAGGCCATTTGAAATCAAACAGTGGAGTCTGAGTTAGGGAGTGTCTAAGTCCAATGTCATAAAAGTTATCCGAGACCCCCCTCTAACACAGGGGATAAACACGAGGTCGCATGTGGAAAGGTGGCAGAGATAACCCCTCCAAAGTTGGACCAATTGTAGTGGAGAACACATATAGAGGGCTTGTTTTGGGATTCCATTGACTGCATTTTCCACGGGGCTTCGTGGGTCTCAAATCCATTCGAGGTCCTCAGTTGTCTTCCAGACCACTTTCTTTCGATACCCTTGATAGGTTTCGGGCTCGATACCCTGTTCATTGTGGTCTACTCGACTTTCGACTGTACCCGCCTAGTGATTGTTTGTGCGTTGGCAACCTAGTTGCCTATCTATTTTAGGGACATACACAAGTGACTGCGGGGGTATACCACGGTACCTAGGACAGACATCGGGCAACGCTTTGCAGAGTATACCTGGAGGGTGCTTCCGTGTTCGAGTTGCACTTGCACCGGTAAGTTTCTCTAGTATTAGTTGTTGTAACTGTTCTTCCAATTAAATTAGTGTTTGTCTGTCTTATTGTCTAGGGAATTTTTTAGTGTTTGTTACTTTTGAGCATTTAAACTACCTTAGAGTGTCTTTGATCTTCTCACACAGTGGAGGATCATGAGCTTCACCGATCACGAAGGTTGCTTGGCTTGCTTCCGGTTACACTGGAGCCACCCCCGCCACCATTGAGGCGAAAGCTAGACCAACAAGGGTCTTTTGAAGTGACCGGGTTACAAGCAATTGTGCCCGACCAAAAACCAGAGGAATTGACCATTTTGTACCTTGAAGCACATGCTCTTGGCCCAGTTGAAACCCCAACCACTGATTTCTTAGCACCTTTCATCATACCAATCCAATTTTACGAGCGCCAGACAGTGTTGCACACATCAATGGAAACAAATGTTGTTACTCCCTCTGGGAATTATTCCATTCCCAATACAGTTGTCCCCACAGGAGAGTTTTCACCTCCTAACCCATTGTCATCAATCTGAGCCACCATGGTCTCGACTGCTTCTACATCGCACAGTGGTTTGATCCCATCTTTGGAAGCGGCCACAACCCCTTTCACACCAAGTGCGACAGGCCCTCCATTCTCATATGGGATGCCAAGTTTAGATACCAGTCCTATACTTTCTTACTCCACTTTACAGACTTTAGATCTGGGGGCAAGGAGCTCTAGCACTCCTCTGCAAGGTCACATTGGGGGCACTCCTGCTCCTTTTAATGCTTTCCCTTACGAAGGAGATCATATCCCTCGTTCGTCCCCTTCACTCGGTGGCTCGCATCAGCAGTCCATCGGGCAACCTATATACCATAGTTTATTTGGAGCAGGGAGTCAAGGACCACCTTCGCATAGTATGCCAGTAGGTTCGACACCATTTTCTTTGGCCGAAACGTTTGGCAACAATGTCTTCTCATCCGTCACTTTCCCAGTTGGGGGCAATCCTAGTTTTGGACAATCTACTCCTACGCAGGGTACTATTCCTACACAAGGGGCAAACATAGGAACTTCTTCCGTAGCAGGACCTTGGAATTCAGGGCAGGGATCCGTTCTCTCATCTGGAATGCCAATCTGGGGTAATTCTTTCCACAATCAATGGAACCTCGGACAAACTACTATGCCCATCCCCACGGGACCAACATGGGGCAACCATTCCCAGAGTCCTTCGAATATAATGCATGCCCAACCATCTATGTCCTATTTGGGAATCATCCGATGATATCTCCACATATGAAAAATCTGTACGCTGGCCAGGGCCATGGCTTCTACCAGAATCCAGGCCAGCAGCCAAACTTTTCCTGGCAACCTGGTGCTAGTCAAACTCCAAGCCCCTTTTTCCCAGGTTATCACCAACAACCCAAACTACCTTTCCTGATGACTTTGCACTTGCCAAATTTGACACGGTTGTTGAATGACCCCATTTTTCATGATCCGCATTGGCCTCCTATGCCGATGAAGTTGCCTTCGAACATTCCAAAGTTTGAAGCCAAGCCTAACGAAGATCCAGGTGACCATGTGACTACCTTCCATCTTTGGTGCTCATCTAACTCATTAAAATATGACTCTGTACAGTTGCAATTGTTTCAACGTACTCTCATTGGGAGTGTCGCGACATGGTACATTGAGCTCGATCGCTCAAGATACTCTTCCTTCAGTGAGCTAGCAATGGCTTTCCTAAACCATTTCCAGTTACATGTGAGATACGATGCCAACACAGAGCTACTGGCCAATTTTGAACAGACGATAGCGGACCATATTTCTGATCACATCCGAGAATGGAGACGCCAGAAGAGTCTAATCAAGGTACCAGTCCCACCAGCATTCTTGCTTGAGTGGTTCCTTAAGTCTTTGGTCCCGCAGTTATCCAAATATGTCGCAACGTTGAGTGTATTCTCTAAAGAAGATGTCATTATGAGAGCTCAACAATTTGAGCTCATCTATTCTCAGTCTGGTTTATTATACAACATCTTTCTAGATGTGCCACGCTCAATAATGGATAAAACTAGACAAAGAGTTGGACCACATGCCGATGGTATTGTTGGTTCAGCACACACAAAGCCTACTGAGCAATTGACGAAGCAGTTGCAGCAGTTATCTATACAACACACAGTGGCCAGCCAAACTACTACTTTGGTTGCTCCCCCTACCCAAATGTCAGAGGTACACACAGTGCAATCGACTAACCCAAAGGCCACCCAGCAGCCTGAAGGAAAGAAAAAACAATGAAAGAAAGGAAAGGGGGATAAAAAACCTACCAATGATGTTGGTGGGGACAACACTGAAAAACGGAAGGCGAGGTATCCATGCAACTTGTGTGTGGAATACCACCCGACCCATCTCTGTCCTCAACTTGCATAGGCCCAAAAGTTTGTGACACGGCAATAGCAGGCTGTGTTGACTAATCCATTTCAGCATGGGCAAAATCTAACTCAAGCCTCTGCAAGCACTGAAGGGGGCAGCCAGGAACCCTGTCCACCTCCGAACAACCCCGCATCCGTGAACGTATATATGGTTAGGGGTGATGCTTTTATATCGACTAGAGCACACAAATATAGTAAACCAAGACCTTCAGAGAAGGGTAAAGAAGCTGACCTCCCATCTCTTCCTCTACAGATTGAGAAGACATTGGGAGAAACAATGACATGCATTCCAAAAGGTGCATTTAAAAAAGCTTCTCATAACCCAAACACAAGGGCCGCCCAGAACTACTCTTTGGTGGAAGATTTATCACAAACTCCTTGTGCGATGTCCACTTTGGAAGTCCTCCAAAGCTTCCCTTCTCAGAGGAAAGCCTTGTTAACCACTTTAGGCTCTACCGAGACTTGTAATCCAGGTACAATCATGTTGGATACAACCAACTTAAAACCTCGTCTGCCTTACCACGTAGCGTTTCAAATAGTAGTGGCTTATCCCACAAAAAATTTTACTCGGAATATCTTCCACATGGTGGTTGATAAGGGAGCCTCGACATGCATGATGTCGGTGGCATGTTGAAAATCCATTGGCCAACCCGTTTTGTCTCTGTCACCTACTCTCCTCACTGTGTTCGATGGTCATTCTTTCCAACCCCATGGTATAGTTCCTTCTTTTCCCATGCATTTAGGAGGCAAGACCGTGTGTGTCGAAGTAGAGGTAGTCGATGCTCCCCTCGACTATAACCTCTTGTTAGGAAGGAGTTGGACTTATTCCATGCAAGTTGTGGTTGCTACAGTTTTCTGAGTCTTGGTGTTTCCACACAAGGGTCGGATAGTGACCATCGATCAATTGTCCTTCTCTAGACCTGACCCTACTTTGGGGGTATCCACAGTCCCGATGATCGATAATCCTCAACCAGGTGTCATCAACGTAGGGGTTGGTTTGTGCCCATCTTTGATGGGTACCTTTGATTACCCTCCCCCTCAAGGCGATATCAAATTTATATCCAATCACCAAAAGGTTGAGATTTTTCAAGTTTCTTCATTCCGCACGACTTACTTCGACAATCCATGGATACTTCCTTCCCCATTGGCCACGATGGATGAGACAGGACACCCGTGCATGTCCATGCCCTTATCCGCAGCTGAAGTGGCATACTCTTTAGTCCAACAAACTTCAGCCCACACTGATCCATCTCCTACACAAGATTTAGATCCACTTCTAGAGCCTGTTTGGGCTCAAGGTTCTCTCGCTCACACCGATTCATTGGACTTAGTCTTGCCCTCTGATGAAGAAATAATTGAAGCAATGACTAGTCCGGATAAACCCGGGGAAGATATTCATCATAGATCATACTTCCTCCCAGAGTTAAGCCGAATTGAGGTGGGAGAATTCACTGTGACCATGACGGGAGAGCGGTCTTGTCCTATTAATCCTTTAGCTACACACGAGGTTTATGCTGAGGGTAATATGGAAACTATCTTTGAAACCTTACTAATCAATATCTCCCGAAACCCTGGCATCGTGGAGAATGTCTTCATCGGAGAAGACTGCTCCCCTGAAGAGATTCAAATCTACACAAATATTTTCAAAGAATTTCGCGACGTTTTTGCCTGGTCCTATGAGGAAATGTCAGGCATCGATCTAAGAATAGTTGAACATGAAATCACAACGTATCTTGATGCCAAGCCGGTTCGGTAGAAGCTTCGTCTAGTGAATCCTAAGAAAGCAGCAGCCATTAAGGTTGAGGTTGAGAAATTTCTAAAAGTTGGGTTTAGATATCCTATCCATTTGACCCAATGGGTATCAAACCCCGTGCCGGTCAATAAAAAACAAGGCATGATTCGTGTATGCACTGACTTCCATGATTTGAACAAGGCATGTCCCAAAGATAATTTTCCCACACCGTTCATCGACCAGATCATTGATGAATGTGAGGGTTGCGAAGCCTTTTCTTTCATGGATGGTTTTTCGGGATATAATCAAATCTAAATCAAACCCAAAGACTAACACAAAACGGCATTCATCTGCCCATGGGGTACATTCGCATATCGTAAAATCCCTTTTGGTCTCAAAAATGTTGGAGCCACCTTTCAGTGGGCCATGTATTTTGCTTTTCATGACCTCAAGCATATAGTCATGGCCTATCTAGATGATTTAGCATCACGATCTCACAAGAGAACGGATCATCTCACACACCTCTGACTCATCTTCAAACATTGTCGCTACTTTTGGATTCATCTAAATCCAAACAAGTGCAGCTTCTGCATAACGTCAAGATGATTGTTAGGTTTCATAGTGTCAACAACAGGGATCATGGTCGATCCTCTCAAGGTTGAGGCAATAATTCTGTTGCCCCCCCCCACGTACAATCCTTCAAATTCAGAATCTACAAGGCAAGGAAAACCTTTTACGATGCTTCATCACCAACTATGCCGAAATCACCAAGGGATTTATGCGCTTACTGAAGAAAGATGTTCCCTTTTACTAGGACGGTATGGATCAACACTCTTTCGACGCATTGAAACATTCCCTCACAACTGCCCCTCTGCTCCGGCCACTGAACTATAACAAAGATTTCTTATTGTATTTGGCTATAGCAGAGTCAACCATTGGCATGGTTTTAGTTCAAGAAGATGATTTGTTCACAGAATACATGATCTATTACCTGAGTCGAGGCCTCGTAGGACCGGAACTTAATTATTCTCACGTCGAAAAACTTTCGTTGGCAGCAGTTCATGCTATTCAATGGTTCCGTAATTATGTTATTTTTCAAAAGACCATCGTCATTGATGTCATGAATCCATTCCATTACATGTTGACATGACAAGTAATAGGCGGAAAAATCAATAGATGGATAGTCATCCTCCAAGAGTTCGACTTAGACTTTGTTTCAGCAAAGTCCAAAAAGTCACTGGTCTTCGCAAAACTTATTTCAAAACTTCTGGTTGAGTCAGGTGACATTGTGCATGAAGAATCACCTATCTGGGGAGATATGTTTTTTATCACATCTTCAGATCCCTGGTATGGAGATATACTTATCTATCTCCAGAATTAGAAGCGCCCCACCACTGCTTCTTGCGATGAGCATCGACGTATACGCCATCAGGCTAAGAATTATCTCATACGTGTAGATACATTGTATCGGAGAGGTGTATACTGCATCTTACGCCGATGTCTCACTCATGAGGAAGCAGCTATCGTGCTTAACGATTGTCATACCGGAACTTGTGGCAGTCATTTGTCTAGGTTGGCAACAGCCCAAAAGATTCTACGAGAAGGTTACTTCTGGCCGACACTTATCAAAGATTGTATCAAATCGGTCAAGAAGTGCCATCCATGCCAAATCTTATCTCGAAAGATGAAGGCATGTCCCGCTCCCATGTTTCATGTCATCACCATTGGTCCCTTCACCAAGTGGGGGATTGATTACACTACTTGCAACCCTCCTTCAGCAAGGGGGCACTGCTATATCATCGTAGTTGTAGACTACTTCACAAAGTGGGTCGAAGCTATGCCAACGTTTAAAGATGATGGAGAGGAAACAGCTCTCTTTTTATTCAATCAGATAATAGCAAGGTTCGACATCCCGAGGGAGATTGTCACTAACCATGGCAGTCACTTTCAAAACCAAATGATGACCGAGTTAACATCAAATCTTGGGTTACAGAAAGAACATTCATCACCCTACTACCCTCAAGCAAATGGGCAGGTGGCGACTGTAAACAAAACTCTTAAGACTATTTTACAGCTAACTATCAACTCAGCCAAGTCAAATTGGCATTTGATGTTATATTTGGCATTATGGGCTTACCGAACATATGTTAAGACTGCAACCGGATTTTCACCTTTTCAACTCGTTTATGGGTTGGAGGCAGTCTTTCCCATCGAATGTCAGATCCCATCTCTAAAGTTGGCAGTAAAATTATTGCCCAACACTTATCCACTTGAGGAAATGTTAGTATACCTTGAGTAGCTCAATGAGTAGTGTTGTGATGCGGCCATGGCCAATGAGGCTCACAAACATAGGGTCAAGTGTCAATATGATAGGTCCGTTCATCCTCGGGTTTTCTCTGAAGGCGACCTTGTCCTGGTCTACGACCAAGATAAGGACCCCCTCGAGGCAGGAAAATTTAAACCCATGTGGTTCAGACCCTTCATCATAAAAGAGGATTTAAAAAATGGTGCTTATCGTCTGGTTGATTTTTAAGGGAATGCTTTGGCGGAGCCTAGAAATGGGCTCTACCTCAAGAAGTATTACTCATAGGCAGGTCATTGTGGGTAACTTTTTGTAACATATGTATAGTATTTGTACTATTACTTTTTACTTTATTTTAGTGTTATGGATGTGTCATTGATATTATCTTTCGTCACTGTGGCAGATGTCAAGTGATTCCGAGGTGTTCATTGGATATGCAGACGGTGCTAGTAGGCACACTCGGAGGCTTGCCTCCACAGATTGGGTAATATTCACACCTCAAGGCCAGTTGTTATCTCCCAGAGGTATATGCTTAGGTGACACCACAAATAATGTCGTCGAGTATAGTGTAGTTATTGAATTGCTTCGTGACGCTTTGTCATTGGGTATCTCTCATCTCCGAGTCTATCTTGATGCTCAACTAGTTGTGTCTCAGTTAAACAGAGTGTATCGGGTTCATGATCCAACTTTACACCGACGATTCCTTAGGGTACGTCTCTTAGAACGAAACTTTGATTATATTTCATATTTTCATGTTCCTAGGAGATTAAACCAAGTTACAAATACTCTAGCTAATCAAATTTTAGATTGGCATCTTGCACACATATGAAAGAACATTAACATAAGCATGTAAATACATTTTTTTCACACGTGATCCATAAGACACAAAAAAACAAAAAACCATATATAATATCATGAAGTAACCAGAGTACATAGATGGACACAAGCGCCTCAAAAATAGGACTAGTAATGAGTCACAGGGCTTATGCCCTCAAACAATATATACAAGTAGTGTTCGTGGCACGTAAAATGTCTAAATAGGTTCAGGGCCTATGGGCCCTATTATACTAGTCCACAGCATGGGATAAATGCCTAAACAATCGAACCCACGTTCGAGGTGCCCCCACTACATGAGGTTGTGTGGATGGAGGTAGGTCCTCAATCTCTGTCATTGGGACTGTGCGAGTGAGTGTAGTAAAGTTTCGCTCAACTCATCTAAGTACCCTCTCAGCCTCCCCGATTGGGAGTTCTCCTGCTACTGTTGGTCCCCTGGCAGCGGCGGTTGCAGCCCCTGGCCAGGACGATGCATGTTCCTTGCATAATTGGCAGGTCGCACTGGTCCCACATCTGCATGCAACAAACGTATATCCATCAAATACTCTGGCATATAAAAAAAAAATAGTGATATATAACAAAAACGACATAAAAATTACATATACAACAAAAAAAACTACAAAGGTGGAGACTTACCCATCTCCCCTCGCTCCTCACTAGGAGGTACTGGTATCTTCGGGTCTCTTGAAAAATCAATCCCGACATAGGGGTAGTCCTCTATAACCGAGATCTATCGTGACAGCCATGCAAAAATGTCATCATCGAAGGACTCATTGGTCCTTCCACCACCCTGTCGTGGCAGTAAGACTACCCATCTACACACAGCAGGAAAAGAGGCATGGTGTCCTCGTACCACTACCCGAGGACTAAAACTTGGAACTCTCTCAAAAAAGAACGAACACAAGATAGTCCCGAACCCGAAGTTCCTCTGTTTCCACTGACGGCAATCTGTCAATTGCCTCTTCATACACTCTAGTAATGTAGTACTCTAGTCAAAGATTTGTGCATTCAAGCATTGGACAGCACAGTTCATCTGTGCGCGGGATGCCTGATGCAAACCCGTTGAACCGGTAATCCGCCCAATGAGCAATAATATTGCTTGCAGCGATAGGTTAGTGATATTGCTTATAGGAACCTAGGAGCTCAAATGGTTTGTCCCAGCCTCACAGTGTAGGGCTATCAGTTCCGCTATGCTATGCGGCCCCGACGAAAACGTCCTGAAGTTGATTGGGTCCCCTCTACTTGAGAATCCAGTCAAAAAGTAGATATCCTCGGTGGTGGGCACCAGCGATTGCCCCTCTAGCATAAAATCCTCTGCATCAAAGTGCCAATAGTCAACCAAGGCATTCAGTAACCTCGGTTGCGCCTGCATAAAAGGACATGGGAAGAAATTTAACAACCCACATTGCATTAACGTGGCCACGGCGTTCGGATCTCCCGCAACTAACTCACCAACTTCTTCATGCTCCCTTTCCCTCAATTGGACATACATCCTACCAACACAACAAGGTTCAGGAGGGTGAGTGAGTGATTTTTTTATTTTTTTTCTATGAAGGGAGGTCCACGCGTGTTGTATAGGTGACAGTCGCGTGTACACGCTGGTAGGTTTTACTCTGCTCGAGTGTACATGCGGCATGTCTAGAGACAGCCCACGTGGACCTAGGGCCGACCTTTTAAAGGTCGACGCCCACACAAAAAATGAAATGAAAAGAAAAAATAAAGAATTGAATAGCTAGATAGGGGAGTTTGTACTTACTTGGTCCAAACGGAAGTTCGTTTCATCCACTATAGTTCCCGGAATCACCGTTTTTATCAAAGGGGGTCTTTTGGCTCCAGAGTCAATTTCCAAATCAAGCAATGGTGATAATGAGTTTCCAGCTTCTATTTATAGACTTTTTGGCCTCTTTTTGTCACCTTTTTGGCCTCCCTTATCATTTTATTTATACCAAAAACCATTTAGAGTGATTCAGGAGTTGCATCGGAGGGATTTGATCGGGTATTGGGACAGTTTTAGGGAGTTTTGAGTATTTTTGACGATCCATGAAAAATTTTCCGACGATCAACTTGAGCATATAGGTTAGGTTTCCACCCTGATTTTTGTATCTCGTTGTCCTTTTCATTTGCCATAGGATCGATCCCATCAGATTGTGACATGGAACCATCATATCTTCTTTAGAAGTATCGCAACTCGGTGGTAGAGCCTACCAAAACATGGATGCCCTAGGTAGATCCTGGTTGCATTATGGTATTCATGTTGTCTCTACAACACTATAGGCTTGGGAGTCCTTGCAGTTTTTCGTGAATACGAGTTTGAGACTCATTTACATAATTCTTCTTCACTCTTGACCTCACCCTCAGGACTCCCAAAAAATAACGGGTCTTCTTTTAAGCCCTTTTCAGACCCTCTAAATATGAAAAGATTGACGAGCGATCTTGTGGCCTTTCATGCTCGTTAAACTGAAATTTGAAGGCACGTCTGTCCGGCAGTAGTTTACCCATTTTTCGGTTCAGACGGTCAACTGTACGAACAAAGGTATACTCTATGGAACTTCATCTCTATAGAAGAGTACTCTTAGGTATAATTTTATCCATTTTTCGGGCCTGAGGGACTAAACTTATGAATAAGGAACCCCCATGGAGTCCATAGTTAAGCTCTTTTCAGACTCCCTAAAATGGAAAAGATTGTCGAGTGACCTTATTCTTTCACACTCATTAAATTGGTCCAGAAGAACATTCTTGACGGAGTCCATAGTTACGTTTTTTTCAGACTCCTTAAAAATGAAAAAATGGTCGAGTGATATTGTCTTTATCACACTCATTAAAATGGTTTTGAATAAACGTCTTGTCGATGCTAGTTACCCCTTTTTCGAACCGACTAGACTACCTTCGAAAAAGGTACCCCAATGGAGTCTCCTTTTATGTTTTTTTAGACTCTCTAAATATGAAAAACCACCGAGCTTACCTTCTCTGGGCTCGTTAAACTTACATCGAAGGACGTTACCATTGTGTGTTTTGTTAACTGCATTTGCATACCTTATATATCAGCCTTGTAACAGTTTGCTTCTGCGTTTTAACACCCTTGGTCCCCGGAGGATTTTTCCCGAGTATCATGATACTAGAACATCAGTCTTGTCCTTGTGCCTTGATCTTGTATGTTTACAATACTCATTCCTCCATTGTAACGTAACATTCCTTTATTCTTTTTTCTCACAATTACTAAAAAAAAAAAAAACATCAAATATACCCCAAAAAAGACGAAGGGAAAAGTATTTTCTTTATTGGTAGCATAATGAGTCGCCCTTGGATAAAGCACATATGTCCATTTGTTTATCAAACTATGGGATGTATTACAACCTTAGGAAGCTATTCTCGCTATATCGAGTTGTGTCCTCCACCGTTTGGTTATTCTTCCAAACATATGGAGAGTTTGCGTTGCCTCCTGTTTCGTAGACTTATGATTAATGCCATGCTGCCTGAGTCTCATCATTTGTCATGCTATTGTCCAAGGGAAGTTTGTCACCAAGCCTGAGTCGGCCCCTCTGCAATTTGTCTCTTACCCTCATGCCCAACCATCCTGAATGTCCAATCAAGTCCTTGTTCGAAATCAATGAAGCCTTCAGTCTGATCATCAAGATTATCTATTCCATGACCGACGAGCCGTCGAAGACCTCTGGGTAGTGCATTTGTACACTCATATTACACTCCTACCTGAGTTTTGAATATTTTGAAGTTGTTGCTCGATCTCTAAAGATCTCATCTCCAGCCATCAGGTCGTATCAGCTTCTAGAAGATGGATACTCTATATGTATATCTTTTTTATTTTGAGATGTAGCTTCGTTGTGTATTGTTCGTGGCTACTCTTTATATAGTTATATGACATGGATCTACAGTGTATTTGATTGGTAGCCATGATTCTATTTTATTCCGAGCATGGGTATGCCCACCTCGGTGAGACATTTGTTATTTTTGCAAACAGTGCCTCCCAGTTCCTGATCCTTGGGCTCAATCATTCGGCACATCAGTAAAGATTGGTAATGTATTTCAGCCATCAGATGCTCTTCTAACCTCATACATTAGGGGGTATCTGTTATAACCCTAAATTGCACCATACATGCTTACCTGGCATCAGGCCATCTTAGATCCCTTCTTTGCCAAAGCATTGTTGAACAACTCTTTGAAAAACCTCTTTTATAAAGGCCCACATGCCCTACTCCACTACTGCACGCGTGTACATGCTAGCTGACCTAAAATAGCTCGTGTGGACCGACAAAAGCATGAAAAAAGGAAAGTTTCCGATGGAACAAAAAAACTATGGGTGAGTTAACTGAAACTCGCGGCCATGCATGGCTGAGGGTTCGTCCAAATACCTAGCTCCTTCTAGCCTATAAAAGAAGGGGTAGGGGTCCCATTTAAAAAGGAAAAAATATAGCAAAGAAACTCTGCCCATTTGTGTATTCCCATTGTCCCAACCCTTTAGCCTTCCTTGTGCCAAAGGAGATACAAAGAAAAGCAGTTGGAGGACAGTCGAAGAGGAGCCCAGGATCAAGTTCGTAGAGTGGTGGTCGGTCTCAACTTTTGTAAGTTGACTCATTCAAAGTAATAAAGAAAGTTCTTTTCCCGTCCAAATTCATGAACTTTTTATAGTTTGATTAGTATATGTTTGGATTTCTAACCCGTTAGTATATAAGTAGGATGCATGTGTAGTTGTCGCTTGTCTTGTATGCAGGTCATCTTTGGAAAGGAGTATTGTGAACAAGTAATCAAGTACAATGGAGGATCGACATCAAACGCCCAGAACGAGGTAGGTTGATCTTGCTATGCATTTACTAAGAAAGGGGATTTAAATCTAGGGATGAAGGTAGAAAGTAGTTTTTCTCCGGTCATATCTGCATGCAAAGTCTACACCATATTTGCTAGTCTGTAAGGAGATTTCCCTCACAACAGTGAATTGGCAATGGATTTCTTAAACCATTTCCAATTACCTGTGAGATACAATGTCAGCACCAAATTGCTGGCCAACTTTGAGCAGACAAAGGCAAACCATATCTCCGATCACATCCGAGAATGGAGACATCGGAAAAGTTTGATAAAAGTGTCAGTCCCACCATCATTCCTGTTGGAGTGGTTCCTTAAGTCTTTAGTACCCCAGTTATCCAAATACATTGCAACATCGGGAGTATTTTCCGAAGAAGATGCAATAATGAGATATCAATAGCTAGAGTTGATTTACTCTTAGTGTGGTTTACTTTACGAAATTTTTCCAAATGCACCGCGGTCAAAACTTCACAAAACCAGACAAAGAGTTGGACCACATGCCGATGGTATTGGTTGTTCAACACAAATGAAGCCCGCTGAACAACTGTCAAAACAATTGCAGCAATTGTCGATACAGCAGAAAGCGGCCAGCCAGACCACTAGTCTCGTTGCTCCCCCTACCCAAACCTTAGATGTACAGAGTGTGCAATCGACTAACCGAAAGGCCACCCAGCAGCTTGAAGGAAAGAAGAAGCAATGAGATAAGGGTAAGGGGAATAAGAAACCTACTGATAAGGTTGGTGGGGACAACATTGAAAAGAAGAAGTCGAAGTATATGTGTAACATGTGCACAGAAGAGAACTTAACACACCAGTGCCCTCGGCTCGCAGAGGCCCAAAATTTATTGGCGCAGTACCAGCATGTTGTGTTAACAAACCCATTTCAACATTGGCAAAATTGAACTCAAGCCTCTCCAAACACGGATGGGGGCAATCAAGGACCCCCTCCATCTTCGAGTAATTATTAGTCCGCAAACATGTATATGATGAAAGGTGATGCCTATATGTCGACTAGAGCGCATGATTATGGAATGCCAAACACCTCTGAGAAGACTAAAGAAGCCGAAAACCCACCTCTTCCTCTCCAGATCGAGAATACGTTGGGAGAAACAATGACACACATCCCAAAAGGTGCGTTCAAGAAATCTCCTCACAATCCAAACACAAGGGCCACCCAGAACTACTCTGTCGTGGAGGATTTGTCTCAAACCCCTTGTGCGATGTCTGCTTTGGAGGTCCTCCAGAGCTGCCCTTCCCAAAGAAAGGTTATTTTAGCCACCTTAGGATCTACTGACACTTGTAAACCAGGTACGATCATGCTTGATACGACTGACTTAAAGCCTCGTCTCCCTTACCACATAGCATTTCAGATAGTAGTGGCCTACCCCACGAAAACTTTTACTAGGAATATTTTTTGCACGGTGATTGATGAGGGCACCTCAACATGCATGATCTCTTTGGTGTGTTGGAAGGCCATTGGCCAACCCGTTTTGTATTTGTCACCTACTCTTCTTACCGTGTTCGACAGTCGTTTGTTCCAACCACATGGAATCATCCCCTATTTTCCCATGCAGTTGGGGGGGGAGATCATGTGCATTGAGGTTGAAGTGGTCGATGCGTCTCTTGACTACAATCTCTCTTTAGGAAGGAGTTGGACCTATGTTATGCAAGCAGTGGTCGCTACAGTTTTTCGGGTCTTGTTGTTTCCACACGAAGGTCGGATCGTGACCATTGATCAATTGTCTTTCTCTCATCCTGACCCTTCATCGGGGGCATCCACGGTCCCGATGATTGATAACCCTCAACCCCGCATTGTCAATATAGGTGTTGGTTTGTTCCCACCTTTGATGGGTACTTTCGATTACCCACCTCCTTTCAGCGATGTTAAGTTCGTTTCATACCAGCCTAAGATTGAGATATTTCAAGTCTTGTTGTTTCATATGACCTACCTCAATGATCCATGGAATCTTCCTTCCCCATCAGCCATGATGGAAGGGACAGGGCACCATGGTATGGCCATGCCCTTGTCTGCGGCAGAAGTGGCGTACTCAATAGTCCAGCAATATTCCGTTGACCCCGATCCGACTCCCGCACAGGAGTTAGATCTGATTCTCGAGCCTACTTGGGCTCAAGGTTCCCTTGCCAATACTAATTCTTTAGAATTAGTCTTGCCTTCATATGAAGTAATTATTGAAGCAATGACTAGTCCGGACAGACCCTGGGATGATCTCCATCACAAATCTTATTTCCTCCCAGAGTTAAGAAGAATTAAAGCAGGAGAATTTGCTTTGAATATCACTGGAGATAGGTATTGTCCTATCAATCCCTTGGCTAAACACGATGTTTACGCCGAAGGTAATATGGCAACCATCACTGAAACAATACCTATTGATATCTCTAGAAACCCTTGCATCGTGGAGAATATTCTCGTCAGAGCTGATTGTTCCCCCGAGGAGATTCGAATCTACACATATTTATTTAAAGAATTATGTGACGTTTTTGCCTGGTCTTATGAGGAAATGTGTTTACTAAATAAGGACATTCCTTTTCATTAGGAGGAAGCTGCTCAACGCTATTTCAACGTGTTGAAACATGCCCTCACAACTGCCCCTCTACTTTGGCCACCCAATTATAATAAAGATTTCTTATTGTACTTGGCTATGGCATAGTTGACCTTCGGTATGGTCTTGGTTCAAGAGGATCATTTTCTCTCATAATATGTGATTTATTACCTGAGTCGAGGCCTGGTTGGACCGGAACTCAATTATTCCCACATTGAAAAACTTGTGTTGGCAGCAGTTCATGCTGTCCAACGGTTCTATCATTATATCTTGTTTCGCAATACCACCATCATTGTTGTTGTGAATCTGTTTCAATACGTGTTGACACAACGAGTAATTGGCAGAAATATCATTAGATGGATATTTTTCCTCCAAGAATTTGACTTAGATTTTGTTTCGGCGAAATCCAAAAAGTCATTGGTATTTGTGGAACTCATCTCAAAACTTTCGGTCGAGTCAGGTGATGTTATGCCCAAAGAGTCTCTTATTAAAGGAGACATGTTTTTTATCGCGTCTTTGTACCCCTGGTATGGAGATGTACTTGTCTATCTCCAGACTTTGAAGTGCCCTGCCTTTGCTTCTCGTGATGAGCATCGTTGTATATGCCATCAGGCCAAGAACTATCTCATACTAGAGGAAACATTGTATCGTCGAGGTGTAGATTGCATCCTTCGTTGATGTCTCACTCATGAAGAAGTAGAAATCATGCTTAACGATTGCCACACTGGAGCATGTGGCGATCATTTTTCTGGGTTGGCAACAGGCCAAAATATTCTAAGAGTCGGTTACTTTTGGTCGACATTAATCAAAGATTGTGTTGAATCGGTCAAGAAGTGCCACCAGTGTCAGATATTTTCTTAGAAGATGAAGGCACACCCCACTCCCATTTTTCCCATCATTACCGTTGGTCCCTTCACCAAGTGGGGGATTGATTACACTACATGCATCCCCCCTTGAGCAAGGAGGCATTGTTATATCATTGTAGAAGTAGACTACTTCACAAAGTGGGTCGAAGCTATGCCAACGTTCAAAGATGATGGCAAGACTACAGCTCTATTTTTGTTCAATCAGATAATAGCAAGGTTCAGTGTCCCGAGAGAGATAGTCATTGACCATTGCAGTCACTTTCAAAACAAAATGATGACTGAGTTAACATCAAAACTTGGGTTCGAAGAAGAACATTTTTCACCCTACTACCCACAAGAGAATGGTCAGGTGGAAGATGTAAATAAATCTCTTAAGACCATTCTACAGCGAACGATCAATTCGGCCAAGTCAAATTGGAATTTGATATTATACTCGGCATTATGGGCATACCGAACATATGTTAAGACTGCAACCGGTTTCTCACCTTTTCAACTCGTTTAAGGGCTGGAAGAATTCTTGCACATAGAGTGATAGATCTTATCTCTAAAGTTGGTAGTAGAGTTATTTCCAGACACTTTGCCGCTTGAAGAATGTCTATTATACCTCGAGCAACTCAATGAGCAGCATTGTGATGTGGCCTTGGCTAACGAGGCTCACAAGAAAAAATTCAAGTGTCGATATGATCAGTTCGTTTGTCCTCAGATTTTCTCTAAAGGTCACCTTGTCCTAGTCTATGACCAAGATAAGGACCCCCTGGGGGCAGGCAAGTTCAAACCCATGTGGTTCGGACCTTTCATAATAAAAGAGGTTCTACAAAAGGGTGCTTATCATCTCGTGGACTTTCAAGGAAATGATTTGGCGGAGCCTAGAAATGGGATCTACCTCAAGAAGTATTACTCATAGGTGGGTCGCCTCGGGTGACTTCTTATAACATATGTATAGTTATTGTACATTTGTTTTTGTAGTTTTTATCTTTTTAGTTATATGGACGTGTCATTTTTTATGTCATGTTTTTCACTGTGGCAGATGTCAAGTGAATCAGAGGTGTTCATTGGGTTCATGGACGGAGCTAGCCGGCACACTCGGAGGCTTGCTTCCGCAATTTGGGTGATTTACACACCTCAAGGCCAACTGTTATCTTCAATAGGTATCTGATTAGGTGACACCACAAACAATGTTGTCGAATACAGCGTAATCTTAGAGTTGATTCGTGAGGCTTTATCGCGTGGTATATCTCACCTTCAAGTCTACTTAGACGCTCAACTGGTTGGGTCTCAATTAAATGGAGTTTACCACGTTTATGATCCTACTCTACACAGACGATTCCTCAGGGTACATCTCTTAGAACGAAGCTTTGATTACATTACGTATATCCATGTTCCTAGGAGATTGAATCAAGTTACAGATACTCTAGCTAATCATATATTAGATATGCATATTGCACACATGTAAGAAAAATCACACACACACACACATGTAAATACATTTGTAAATAAATGTAATCCATAAAACACAAAAAAGATGTAAAAACGCATATATATCGCAAAGTATCAGAGTACATAGGTGGGCGCGAGCGCCTCAAAAAATAGGTGTTCAGTAAAGAGTCATGGGGCTTATGCCCTCAAAAATATACAAAAGGTGCCCTCGGCATGTAAGAAGTCTAGCCTAACTAAGGATGGGGCATGTTGGCCCTACCATAGTGAACATTGGCATTGGCCAAACACCAAAAAAGTTGGACCCAGGTTCGTGGTACCCCGACAACGTGAGCCTACATAGACGGTGGGAGATCTTCGATCTCCGCCATAGGAACTGTACGAGTAAGAGCGGTGAGGTTCCGCTCCACCCGCCTCAAAACTCTCTCAAACTCTTCGGCTGGAGGTCCCCCTGTTGTTGTTGGTCCACCGATTGCGTATGGTCCTGGCTCTGGTTGAGGACGCCACCTATTCCTTGTGAAGTCTATTGGACACACCGGCCCCACATCTGCACATAATGGATACATATGTGTCAGATACTCTAGTATACAAAAAACATGATATATATGAAAAAACATAAAAATAAAATAACTTTGAAAACAAAAAACAAACTTACCCATCTCTCCTCCCTCCTCTCTGGGAGGTACAGGCATGTCAGGATCTCTGAAAAAGTTGATCCTGGCATAGGGGTAGTCCTCTATGGTCGAAATCTATCGTGCCCACCAAGAAAAAAACTTGTCGTTGAAGGCCTTAATAGTCCTCCCCCCACCCTGTCATAGCAATAGCGTCGCCCATATGCATAATGTTGGGAGAGAGGGCTCATGCCCTCGTATCATCCCTCTAGGGATGAGACTTGGTACCCTCTCAAAGAAAAAGGAACACAAAATAGTCTCGAACCCAAAGTTTTTGTGTATCCGCATACGACACTCTGTCAGCTGCCTCTTCATGTAGTCTAGTAAGGTGGTACTCCAGTCAAAAATTTGTGCATTTAAGCACTGAACCGCACAATTCATGTGCGCCTGGGAATCCTAATGTAAATATGTGGATCTAGTGATCCGCCCAATGAGAAAAACTATCACTTTCAGTGATAGGTTTGAAATCTTGCTTATCGGCACCTGAGTGCCCACTTTGTCAGTGTCGGCTTCACAATGGAGTCCTATCAACTCCTTTATGTTGTGAGGCCCAGAGGGAAAAGTGTGGAAGTTGAATAGTTCCCCTCTCCTTGAGAGGCCAGTTAGAAAGTAGATATCTTCCGTTGTTGGAGTCAATGATTGTCCCTCAAGCATGAATGCCTCTGCATCCGGGTGTCAATAATCTACTAGTGCATTTAGTAACCTGGGTTGTGCCCTCATAAACGGACACTTAAATAACTTTAGAAAACCACATTGAGCCAATGTGGCAGTAGCATCAAGGTCATCTCCGACCAAATTATCAATGTCCTCATGCTTCCTCTCCCTCCAATGAACATACATCCTGCAATTTAAAAGTTCAAGAGGGATTAACTCTTGCATCTTTTAATTTTTTCAATAGGTTGGAGGGTATACGTGGGTTGTAGTATACACAGTCACATATGCCCACGTGCAGTATTTTCCCTACACGCGGGAATACGCTGGCTTTCATAGGACAGCCCACATATACGTAGGGCCAACCTTTTTAAAGGTCAGTGCCCCCCCCAAAAAAAATGCACAAAAAACTAATTGAAATGCAAGAGGGGCTAGTATGTACTTACTTGGTCCAAGCGGAAGTTCATTTCATCCACTGAAGCTCCCGGAATAAACTCTTTTGACAAGGGGGTGTTTTTGGCTTCTTAGTCAACTTCTCAATTAACAATGGTGATAATGAGCTGCCAGCTTCTATTTATAGACTTTTTGGCCCCTTTTTGTCATTTTTTGGACCCCTTTGTCATTTTTCCTAGCCTGAAAATCATTTAGTATGGTCCAGGAGTTTCTTATGGATTGTTACGATAAGTGTTAATTTGGGTATTGGGAAATTTTTTGGAGATTTGGGTCATTTTTAAGGTCCTTTGGTAAAACGTCATTTTTCCAACTTGTTTCATCTAAGTTAGGATTCCACCTCCACTTTTTGTATCTCGTTGTCTTTTTTTCTTTGCCATAGGATCAACCCCACTGAGTTACGACACAGAACCATCATTTCTTCTTTAGAAGTGTCGTAATTTAGTGGTAGAGCCTCCCCCTTTCATGGATTCCTTAGGTATATCCTGGTTGCATTTTTGGTATCCATGCCGTCACTAAACAACTATAGGCTCGGAAGTCCTTATTAGTTTTTCCTGATTACGAGTATGAGCCTCATTTGCATGATTCATTATCAATCTTGACCTCACCCTCAGGACTACCAAAACAAAACGGGTATTCTTTTAAGCCCTTTTCAGACCCTCTAAACATGAAAATATTGTTGAGCAATCTTCTTGCCCTTCATGCTCGTTAAACTAAAATTTGAAGGCACGTCTGTCCGACGATAGTTTACCCATTTTTCGGTCCGGATGGTCAACTGTACGAACAAAGGTATACTGTAGGAGCCTTGATTCTCTAGAAGAGTATTCTCAGGTATAATTTTAACCCTTTTTTGGGCCTAAGGGACCAAAATTACGAAAAAGGAACCCCCACGAAGTCCATAGTTAATCTCTTTTCAGACTCCCTAAAATTGAAAGGATTGTCGAGTGACCTTGTTCCTTCAGACTCATTAAAATGGTTCAGAAGAACATCTCATATGGAGTCCATAGTTAAGCTTTTTTCAGACTGCTTAAATATGAAAAAATTGTCGAGTGATCTTGTCTTTGTCACACACATTAAAATGGTTTTGAATGGACGTCTTTTTTGTGCTAGTTTACCCCTTTTGTCGAACCGACTAGACTACCTTCGAAAAAGGTAACCCAGCAGAGTCTCCTTTTACGTTTTTTCAGACTCTATAAAAATGAAAAATATTCGAGCTTACCTTCTCTGGGCTCGTTAAAATTACATCGAAGGACGTTATCATTGTGTCTTGTTAATCGCATTTGCATTCCTGTGTATTTTGGCCTAATGTCAGATCCATGTTGCCCTCAAATGAACCATTTGAAGCATGCCTTATACGCCAGCCTTGTAGCACTTTTACCTCTATGCCTTGACACCTTGACCCATGGAGGGATTTTCCGGAGTGTCCTTTTCCTGCATATGTTTTTCTTCATCTAAACATTAGTGTGTTCCTTGTGCTTGGAACTATTATGTTTTCGACACTCATTCCTCCTTTGTAACGTATCATTATTTTATTCTTTTTCAAGTTTCCCAAAAATTATTGAAAAAGAAAAAAAAAATCAAATATACCCCAAAAAGAGGAAGGGAAAAGTATTTTCTTTTTTTGGCAGCACAATGAGTCGCCCTTGGACAAAGCACATCCTTTCTTTTATTCGTCAAGCTCAGGGATTTAATGTGACCTTAGGAAGTTGTTCTCACTACATAGAGCTATGTCCTCCTCCATTTGGTTATTCTTTCAAACATATAGAGAGCTTGTGTTGCCTCCTTCATCGTGAACTTATGTCAATATAATATTGCCTGAGTCTCATCATTTGTCATGTTGTTGACCAAGGGAAGTTTTTACCAAGCTTGAGTTGTCCCTTCTACAGTTTGTCTCTTAAACTCATGCCTGGCCATCCCAAAATCCCAATCAAGTCTTTGTTTGAAATCAATTAATCCCTCGGCCTGATCATCAAGATCCTCTAGTTTGTTCCCCGACGAGTCATCGAAGACCTCTGGGTAGTGAATTCGTACACTCATATTACACTCCTACCCAAGTTATGAAGACTTTGAAGTTGTTTCTCGAGCTCTGAAGGCCTCATCTCTAGCCATAAGGAATCATTAGCTTCTTGAAGATGGATACTATACATGTATATATTTTTTATTCCGAGATGTAGATCCATTGTGTATCGCTCACGGCTACACTTTATATAGTTATATGACATGGATCTACAGTGTACTTGATTGTCAGCCATGATTTTATTTCATTCTGAGCATGGGTATGCATGCCTCAGTGAGACAATTGTTATTTTTGCAAATGGCACCTCATGAACTCTGGTCCCTGGGCTCACTCGCTTCGTATGTTGGTGAAGATTGGTAATGTATTTCGGCCATCAAATGCTCTGTTGACCTCACACATTAGGGGGCATATGTTATAACCATAATTTGCACTAGAAATGCATACCTATCATCAGGTCATCTCACTTACCATTTTTGCCAAGCCACCATTGAACAGCTCGTCAAAAATCCATCCTTTTGAATTCATACATGCCTTGCACCATTGTAGCCTGCATGTATATGTTAGATAACCCATTACAGCCTGTGTATACTGACAAAATCACAAAAAATAGAAATTTGCAGATGGAATATAGATTTTCAGGTAATTGCCTAAATTGTTTGACCACTCATAGTCGGTCACTCAACCGGGTAACTACCCTCTTCTAGCCTATAAAAGAAGAGATTCTCCCCAGTATGGTCTGCAAAACCAGAGATTTTGGGTTCGATCCCCAATATGGTCACCAATTCTGTTGTGGGTGGTAAAAACCCCTACAGACTAGCACTAAGGGTTCTGTAATGCATGTATAAATGACCATATAAAGTCTACTACTTTTTACCATCATCCCAACATAGACCCCACATTCATACATAAACACAAGGGTAAAAGGATCTGATAAATCTACCTTGAACTTCTACGTTTGGTGTCGATCGTTTTGTGTTTGGTAGCTTCTTGACTCCAAGTCTCCTCCCAAAGCCAACCTGCATTCATGAACAAACAAACAAAGAACTCCAAACATGAATCTTATATATGAATTAGTGGGTTAGAGGTTCTAATAAAATATAATCAAAACTGAACATTTGAACACCTCATACGGTGGGACAGGAAAAGTAATTATTTCTTATTAACCTCACAAAAGTAACTTACAATGGTGAGATCAACCACTGATCCTCGAACCTAGTTCTGGGCTCCTCTTCAACTGTGCACCAACTGCTTCCACATATGCTTCTCCTCAAAAAATGGTTGCAAAATATTGGGGCAAAGGGAATACAAAAAAGGGTAGAGTTTCTTTGTTATTATCCTCCTCCTTTTTAAATGGGACCCCTACGTCTTCTTTTATAGGCTAGAATAGGTAGGTACCTGGTTGAGTGACTGACTATGAGTGGTCAAACAGTTTAGGCAATTACCCGAAAATCTATATTCCATCTGCAACTTTCTATTTTTTGTGATTTTGTCAGTAAACGTGGGTTGTAATGGGTTAGCTAGCGTATACACACGGGTTACAGTGGTGCAAGGTGCATATGACTTCAAAAGGATGGATTTTTGAAGAGTTTTTCAATGGTGGCTTGGAAAAAATGGCAAGTGAGATGACCTAATGCCAGGTATGCATGTCTTGTGCAAATTAGGGTTATAACACATTCCCTTTGTCTTAACAAATGCACCAACAAATTTCATGATATTTATGGATGATGTATTGAGACCTTTCACCAACTCTTTTGTGGAGGTATATTTGGATGACATCCTCATATTCAGCAAAACTTGGGAGCATCGCATGCATCATATTCAGCAGGTTTTTAGCACTCTACGGCACCACAAGATATATGCCAACTTGGAAAAATAATCCTTTGGCATGAATCGGGTCCAATACTTGGGCTACATTGTTGATGAGAATGGGGTACATGTGGATCCAACTAAGATCCAATTCATCTGTGACTGGCTAGCCCCGAACACACTAACCGAGCTTTGGAGCTTCTTGGCTCTTGCCAACTTTTACCGAAGGTTTGTGTTGGGATTCTCCCATATTGCATGGGCCCTTAGCCAAGTATCCAAGGGAGGTGGTAGGGAAAATTTTGCATGGGGCTAGGCACAACAATGAGAATTTGAGTATCTGAAGCATCGCTCGTGCTCAGCTCTAGTACTCTCCTTATCAGATCTGCAACAACCATTCGAGATTGAGATTGATGCCTCTGACTATGTTGTCGGTGTAGTTCTCACCCAACATGGGCATCCAGTAGCATACCATAGTGAGACACTCTCAGATATTTTCCAGAAATACCCCACCTATGAAAAGAAATGTATTCCAATGTGAAATCCTGTCGACAGTGGAAACATTACATTCTGGGCAAGGAGACAATCATCCACAAGGATCACAAGCCTCTGCAGTTCATACAGATATAGGGAAAGTTGCAGAATGACCTCCATCAAAAGTGATCCACATATCTACAGCAGTTCCATCTCAACATCAAGTTAAAAAAAAGGAGCACAAATCGTGTTGTTGACTACATCAGTCGCCCCCCTGTTGTTGCACTCACCATGGTACTACATTCTTGTGGGCATGAGGTGTCTGAGTGGCCCTAAATTTATCAGTGTGACTCAGACTTTTCCACCACTTATCAACTCTTGGGTACATGAGAGAATGTCACTGATTTTCACATCTAGGATGGATTGTTATGCCAACTAGGCCACCTCTGTGTTCCCACAAGTGAGTGTGAAAAACTGATTTGGGAGGCTCACTATAGTCCGATGGCAGGACATTTTGACATGGAGAAAATGGTGGTTGTTCTACATAAACATTTTTATTGGCCAAAACTTCCACAAGACGTCAGCAAGTATATCATATCTTTCACTACATGTTCCATTTTCAAGCTAGCCATCAAGAATCAAGGCTTATACACCCCTCTTCCTACTCCCGAGAGGCCTTGGGAATCCATCTCGATGGATTACATGCCTGGCCTTCCATCCACCAAGCACGGCAAAGATTGTATATCTGTGGTGGTGGATCGGTTTTCAAAGATGGCCATTATCATAGCCTACAAGAAGAACATCACAGCGGCATATACTTCCAACCTCTTCTTCGAATGGGTGTGGGTCCATTTTGGGATACCAAAAACCATCACCTCAGATCATGACATCATGTTCCTCAGTACATTTTGGTTGAGTATCTAGTCACTGTTGGACACCAAGCTCACTAAATCCACTACTTTTCACCCCCAAACCGATGGCCAGACAGAGGTCGTCAATCGATTGATTATGCACATCCTGCACATGTACAACTCTAAGCATCCACATACATGGGATGATATTCTTCCCTATGTTCAACACAGCTACAACAGGGATCTCCATAGCTCCACTGGTCATAGCCCATTTCAGGTAGGGTTGGGATTCCAACCCTTGGGTCCCACTGATGTTGCACTACCTCTTGAAACCACACAGGAAGAATATTCCCATGTTCAATCTGAGGCCGACAAAGACACAATATTCATTGAGCGGATTCAGCACATCCACAAACAAGTCCATGAGATTTTGCAGAAAGCCAATGTGAATTACAAGCAGCACCATGATCAACATCAGGTACCTCACTAGTTTCAGGTGGGAGACAAGGTCTAGTTACATTTTTATAAAGAGCACCTTACAAGGCCCCATTGGAAGCTCCACCCACTTTGATATGGGCCTTACACTATCACCAAGGTTGTGGGTAGCAATGTTTTTGAGCTCAACACTCCACACTTCCTTGGCTTACACCCTATGTTAAATGTGGAACACCTTAAGCCATATTTCCCACCATTATTGGACACCTCATATATCGCAGAACAGTTGACACCAACATAGATCAACCCTGACTACATGGAACGGGCATCCACTGATCAGATAGTGGACACACAAGTCAAGGGAACTCACCAATAGAGCATCCATCTTTATCGGGTTGTCAAGGCAGGGCAACTCCTACACCAAGGCAAGTAGCTCACCTAGAGCCAAATTCAGGAGAAGTTTCCTGACCTGATGGGGGAACTCAACGCAATGGAGACCATTACTTTCTAAGTGGGAAGGACTGATCCAGGTGGATATTGGTGTCCACCCACCTATTCCAATTGGATCCTTTTGTCAGTTTTTAGTTCAGCACATTCTTTTTTACTTATTTGTAATTGTGGGTTCTACACTTTTGGGGTTGTCTAAAGCCCTACACATCTTCCAGGTGGAGACTGGTGGCCACCCACCTAATCCAACTAGATTATTTTGGAAGTTTTCATGTCAGCACATCTTTTTGTACTTTCAGGGTCATTTTGGGCCCTAAATAGTGTTTTTTTGGTGTGCCACAGTCAAAATGTAGATGGAGTCGGAGTTTGACGGCATAATGTGTAGATCTCTAAAATACCTTTCCAACGAGCTATCACGCGCCTAAAACAGAGGTTGTTTCATCTCCTAGGGTTAGTTTTTTGGATGTCTAGGGTTTTGGAATTCATGAGTAATGTTAAAAAGGGCCCTGGAGCCTCATTGTAATCATTTTTCTCAGACGGATGTGCATAGCAAGCCACATCTCTTCTTAGATATAGCTACCAACATTCGAGCAAGTTGTTTACAATTCTGTAGTTTTACAGTTTCAACCTATTTTATTTATTCAATAGAAGTTATTGTTCACTGGATATTTTGTTGTTGTTATCCATATCTTTGTTTTATTATATTCGGTCTGTTATTCCTTTCGTTCCGCTCATAAATCTGTATCACTCTGGCCTTTCATCAAATAAAAAAATATATTATTTAATATGGGGAATCAAAACTAGGTATTACACTACCTATGTGCTTCATTGTAAACCAAAGTAAGGATAAGTCTAGCACAAAATTAACAAGAGTTAGAGCATACATTATATCATTTCTAATCATAAAATCTAACTCATGGAGGTGGGAGGAAGTGACAAAATCATGTCAAGTCACATTTCCATAAGAGTGCTCAATCCATCTTTGAAAAGGGTCATGAAGGGAAAAGGACTCAAGAGGCTGACTAGAAGGCCCAAAATATTGACTACCTTGAAAATCACCACTCCTTGAGGTATGAGATAGGATGAACAAGAATCTAGAGGATGACTGACAACTTCTCACGGAAAGGTCAAAAGATCAAGGTACCAGAATTCTTCTCAAAAAGTTCAATCTATATTTAAATTCCAAGAGAAGGATTTACCCTAGGAACCACCTGGGACAAGGGACATTTTTCCCAACTACGTCCTTAGTGACATAGTGAGATAAAGGAAAAGAAGGATACTAGGAAACCTCATGACAATTACCCTTCTCCAGGCAAACCATGTCCTCACCCTTATCAAAATATGAGCACAGTGGTGGTTGAAACTCTTCTTCATAGAATATATCCAAGTGCTCAAAATAATATTCATAAAACTCTTCAAG
>ML822429.1:16092-38416 GCA_009831015.1 Picea engelmannii
TGGATGCAATTCTTTCCAAGCCCTTTATTGCCTTTATTCTTTCTTTTCTTTATTACTTTTTCTTTCTTTTTATTTCAAGGTCTAACTAGAGGACACTGCCTTGGCGTGGTGACTAGAGCTGATAGTGTTACCCACAAGTACTTGCACAGAGATGATAAGGTTGGCTCGTGATGAGACCCCCTTTCCCTTGGCTATGCAACCAAAGGTCACTACCCTGACGTGGTAACCAGATAATGGCAATGTCATACTACTAGGTACCCATGAACATAATGGGTTGGCTCGTGATGAGACCCCCCATCCTCTTGGCTAGGTCTTGTTTTGTCATTTTTCTTCGAGTCCCTCTTGTTTCTTGTTGAGAGGCTTTTTATTGCCTTCTTGTGGATCCCTGAGCGAGGCATCTCTAGGTTTTATTTTTTATGGCTTTTATCTCTTACCAGCTTCTTTTACCTCCTGGACCTTTAGCCCCTTCTTCCCACGAGATAAGGTGTAACCCCACAAACAAGTCATCCTAATGTCCGGACTAGGGGAATGGTATAGATGAGTGGGAGATAAGATGTAAGAGTGATGGTATGATGGGAGCGAACGATGGCCCTTCAAAATCCCCCCTGGTGGCTAACCAAAATCTATGGGTACAAGCTTGCTAGGGTACCCTGTCAATCCCCCCAACCATGGTCAAGTGGGTTAATGTAAGATCCAAGCAGTCGTCAGAAATAAAAGGAATTTGATGCATATATTTGAAGGTTATAATGATCAAATATGGCACATACCATGATACCTGGACCAACTACCTCATGGAGCAAGAGTCTTCTCCGATACAAGTCCAAGCCGAAGGTGATGGATGTTGTTGCTGCTGACAGGACAAGTTTGATGAAGAAGAAGAAAGATGGGCCCTCCAGGGCCATGCTCAGGTCAATCCTGCTCTTGGTACTCCATGTCTAGGACCTGTGGGCCTCGAGACATGATCTCCTAGTTATCCTTAGAAATCGGGGATAACAAGCCCAACTTTGTGAAAGGGTGTGATGAACGAGAGGTCGCGTCGATTCACTAAGGGGACGATTCACTTAGTGAGCTAGGCATATAAAAAGACAAAGGTGAGAGTCACCAAGACACATGGGCATTCGACATAGACTCTTCACAATCGCAGAGACTTGGGCATCTGAGGTGGGTTCTTGACAGAGAGGGTGAGCTCCTCCCAAGGGGCCAAGTCGCACCTAGTGGGCAACTTGTGTCGCCTTGTGGAGTCTATAATGAAGATGGTAGAAGAGGGTGAGTTATCTTGAGACGAGGTAGACGATGGATGAGTCGAGTTTGGTGGTGAGGTTCGATGTTGCATGATCTAGTCATGAAGTGACAAAGAGTTTGGCAACCGAGAGGGGAATCAAATGAATTAAGGCAAGGGCAGCATGAACTGCATGGATGAAGCATGAAAACAAAGTCATTCATTTAGCATTTTGGATGTGGCACAAAGGGATTCACAAGGTGGGCATGGCGAAGTTATGTATTATGTATTTCGCATAAGTGTATTGTTGGGTATAATTGAGCGGAAGCTCATTGTAAATCGTCTTTGGTGTTGCACAAACTGAAGGTTCAACACATTATTGTCTATTGTAATAAACTTGGGTGTTAGGTCGGTTTGGCCACCCAACTTACTTGCACAAACATTTAATTGTGCACTTGATGTGTTATTATTACTTGTTCCATGTTCTAGTATGAATGTTATCATGAAATGTTAAATGGTAAATATTCTAAGTGTTAGGCATAGTCCGAGCCAAGTAGATCGGAGTGGCCTTGTCTTCGAGTCAAAAAGTTGTGGTATCGCACATTGTTGAGAACGGTGGATGTTTTCTCCATCCACCTAAGTTCTCCACCGGCATGACAGTTATCCTCCCTACCTGGTTTCAATTCTCATAAGTGACATGTTGATCTCTTAATCGGTATATTGTTGACAAAGCTTTGAACCTCTGCAAAATCCAGTGTATTCTTGGGTATTATCCTCAGAATGAGGGGAAGTGTCTGGTGGGTTTTCTCGAAAATGCATTACGCAAAAAAAATTGTGTGTGTGTGTGTGTGTGTCATCAATCAGGTGCAGCTCAAGTGGTTGTGAGGAAAATTATTACCCTCCCTTCTCGAGTTCAAATTCCACTTAGCGACAAGTTTGCTCTTAGCGAGCTTGTTATTTATGAGTTAAACATTATCTATTCATCAGTTATTGACCTAGCCTTATTCCCTTTCTAAAGAGGTTTTCTCTCTTTCTTTAGGTTGTTATAGGTTGCAAGAAGAAAATTTTGGATCCCAACTTGAAGCCATAGACCATTATTATGTATAATTTGCATTTATGACTAAAATAACAATTATATGATTTTTTTTTCTCAAAACATGTGTGTGTCTATCTTAATTAATGTCTAGTATTTTTTACATTATTGATTTAAAAAAAAAAAAAAAATTTGATTTACAAATGTTACTCATCTCCTCCATCAAGAGAGTCAATGTTGGATAAACTTTATGTTGATAAATATAGCTCAAACAAGAACTTCTGCACAAGTTTTGTGTAAACATGCTAAAACTAGTTTAAGATATTTTGAAAAGTAATTATATTTTGTAATTCACTTTAGTAAAAAGTGAAAAGTTTTATATTTAGTTGTTGAATCTAATAGAGTATTTCATGCATTTATGACCTAGACAAGGAATTACTCTTAACCGTAAATCTCACTGAGAGATTAGGGTTTTAGCTAAAAGTATAAAGATAGGTCAAGATAGAGGGTTTAGACACAATTGAGTAGGTTGAGTGACCAAGAGAGAGAGAGAGAGAGAGAGAGAGAGAGAGCAGACATTCAGGAAAGAGGCAGATGTGTACAACAGGCAAAGGCTAGATAGGGCATATCCATGTAGTCCATATAGTTGTATGGAACAATCCATGTAGTAGTACGAAACATTTTGTACAGTTGTACAACAATGTTGTGCAATAGGTTTTGTTGCTTTTATGTTTTTCAATTGGTCATACCACTCTCATGCAGATCGTACACATGTGTTCAAGGTGATTTGTTAACAGTGCAACTATTGTTTTTTACGTAGACTGTGGAGGTTTCCTTGTAAGCTTTGTTAAAGGAATGAAACGTTGAATTTGAAGGAGAAATCCATGTGTATGTGTTTTATGCTTCCACTATTTATTTTTCAGATATCGTGTGATGGATGTTATGGCCTAAAATTAATTTATGCATTAATTAAATTCAATAATTTATTTGTTTAAATTGAGATCATAAGGACAACAGTCATATGAGATGGACATTTTACACTTTATCATGTGTTTTTCATGGTATCTATCAAATCTTAAAACACTCACATAGTTCCACATTATTGTTCTCCTATTAATTGCATTTGTATGCCAATAATACCACATGGATGACAATTATGTAATAGATGTAGTTTATAAGATTTTACTCGTAACAAAATCTTTGTTAATTTTGAAGTTGGCTTTAGGTGTTGTTCAAGTTGATGTGATAGCTTCCTCCTTGATACTGATATTATTCATTATCAATTTTGATGTTATACCTTATGGGCCTTCTTTGGCTTATAGTTATGATCTATGTCAATTTATTAGCAATTTTGATGTCATACCTTGTGAACTCTCTTTGGTTTGTGGTTGTTATTTAAGTAATATTCATTAACATTTTTGTCGTAATGCAATGTGACTATCATGTCTTGTGGGCCCTCTTTGGCTTGACAATGGCCTTTTTTTTATTAAAATTTTGTCCCACGTCAACATTCTCCTTCAAATTGTGTGTGTGCATGACACTTATTGTAATAGACAGAACAACAAGGCAGGAATAATAATCTAACGGAAACAGCCTCAAACCATCTCATATATATGTTCACACCAAAACTACAAATATATAGTACAATGGATGATGCCACCTCATAGAAATATTTGCTCTAGATCCTAGCACCTTACATGATGACTAGGCTAGGCAATCTTAACTAACACACTTAGTCATCGTTTGAGGACAAATCACTAATATCCTAAATGAGTAATACAATTAAAGGTGACATGAAGACTTGGTGATTCGTAAGGTAATTCACGGGTTAACATTCCCCTCCCCACTCAATCACAAGTCTATATCTTTGTATTAGCCAAGCAATAAACTCTATGCAAAAACCAATATACTGGATCTTCTAGAAACCTTTGATATGAGCTTCAATGAAAAATCTGCCTAAAAAACCATCAAAACTGGATGTTAGATGGTTCATCTGAAATGAACTGGAAAATAGCTAACATCTGGAAGTGAATAGTTGGCAATGTATGAACAATTTCTAATCACTTGACATTTTGATCACTTGCTAAGTAATATAGCTAGAAGAAGTTGGTGTCTTCTACTATTTGGTGAACATGTAGTATCACCACTCTACTATTAATGAATCACTGAAGTGCTCTCTAAATATAGTGCTTTGGGAAGATCACTAACCAATTTGACACTTTAAGGTGTTGAACAACATCCCAATGTATCCCAATTAGATAATAAAGAGCTAAATGAGAGGAGCCCAGATTCCATGCTCAAACTTTCTTAATTTGATTATAGACCAATTGTCTAATTAAATCTTGATTGATAAGACTTCTAAATTTGAAGCTTGACTATCATCAATGATATCCCCCCCATCAAGTACAAGGCGAGAAGAATGAAGATTTTTATGCTACAAGATGTGTCATTACTCGAGACTGAATTCTTATGTATGATTGATATATCTTCTTAGTTGTTGTTGACCATTGCTAAGGATTGATCCACCCACGGTGAATCTTTAATCTTGCAAGTTTGTTTTCTTTGAAGCATTTATCTAATGAATGATTATTCTTATCACAATGCTGACAAGGATGGAGATCAAAACATTGATTCTCCATGTGACCAACTTGATTGCAATGTTGACACTTTGCATTATGATGTTGAACTAGAACAGGTGAAGTTGAAACTCCTTGAAGCAATCTAACACTTTGGAAGTGGATTGGTTTGGAATAATCTGAAATATGAAAGGTAACTTCATTTTCATATTCGATACCTATTTTGTGCTTGTGGTTCCTGATTTCTTCACAGGGTCTGATGATGGACTTGGAAAGAGTATGTTGAACATTTTCTTCATCCTCATATGAAACTACATCAAAAGTTGTTTCATTGAGTTGCTCATGTGTTGATTGTTGATCACGGTCACATTCAAAAAGTGGGTTGTTCTGAACAAAAACTAGTTCTAAATGTTGATTCATTTGTTGTATTTCATCATGTTGGAGTTGTGATCCAGTTTGGAGAAGTTATACTTTGGCTTGCAATATCTGCAAACAAGTTAAAACAAATTGAAGAGTTGTTTTGTTGATTGTGATTATGTTGTCAACAACATTGAGTATTAGAGTGTTTAGTGACTCTAATAATTCTTGACTTCGAAACATTTTTAAACAATGAACGAGGCCTCCTTATGCAGGTAGGTCCTTATTACAATTGTCTTGACAACAACAAAGGGATTTTTGCAACTCCTCCCTGTATACAATTCAATCACCAACCAATTGATTGTAGACTAAAAAATTGAAGGGTGTCGGGTTCAACCGAGAATGCACCCAACAAGTATAATAATTTGATTTCCAAAATACAAGTAAATTTACAAAAACAGATTATTTGCAAGTTAAAACTAATGTTGGTGTGGCTTTTTGTTGATGAATGTTGATGTTATTGACAACTAGCTTGCTCAAATATTCTTTGCAATTGCTTGATTACAAGTGTTTGATTGGCATTAATTGTATGTGCTTGAATTTCACTAACTTGCTTTGTACTATGTGCGTGTTGCGTTAAATGATAAATTGCAAGTGTGATTATGTCAAAACTAGACAGAAAAGACCACCAAGCAACCCAAAAGTAATATACCATCATACAGAAGTACTTAGAGTGTGCCTATGATCCCCTTATTTAAATTTCAGGCGGATCTAGGAGACAAAAACACTCCAAAATTATTTAGTTTTTTAACTCAATATTTGATACAACTAGCACATCCACATGATTTGTGGATGGAGAACGCCAATAGGCATCACAACTTAGGTCTATGAAAATGGGATTCACTATTTGTTGGTTGTGTTAGCACTGAAAAGTCACCCTCAGATTGCGAGAGGATAAGCCCGGTACCCATCAGAGTTTTTTGGTGAATGTTGGTTTTATATGAGTGGAGGTCAATGGACAAAACTCAATATATGAATGATGTTCAACACAGAACTGGACGAGAAATGCACAGGGAAGTGAGGGCCACAACTAACTTCAGTCGGTGAATTGAGTTTAAGTGTTTGCAAAGGGAAGACTTAGTGAGAAAGGTGAACAAGATTGTTATGAGCATCAGGCTTTGAAGCAACTTGGAGAAGAAAAACTCAGACTCAAGATCACTCTTAAGCTCAAGCTTCAGAAACTGAAATATGTCCAAACAACACAGTCACAACAACACAATGATCAAACCCACATCACCATGCAGCTACAACAACTCAAGTGGATCCTCCATGCTCGAGCCATTTAGTGTAAGAGGGGAAAAGATCACAAGGAAGCTGACTAAAACTGGTCACGATACCACTACAATCAAACCTACATTACAATAGCATAACAACCCTTGACCGGATCCTCCATGCCCAAGTGTTTTAGCATAGTTTTTACAAAGAGATGAAAAGAGGTTGACTTCTATTAATCTGAAAGTTTCAAATCTGATACATAACCAGAGAATAGTTTTGGCATTAAAACATTACAAAATAGGGAGCTATGCCCAACCAGTTGACGACCTTAACAAAATATTAAAACTATTTATTTATACTCTGAACTGCCCACCACCCTCAAGAGCGTGATCTGGTCTTCTCAGTCAAAGATTTGCATCTGAGCAGTCTTCTGTTAGAGTGTATATGTATCCTCCTTTCAGACGCAAATTCAGCTCGACATGGGTCTGCGGGGAAATCTGCTCGCAGGGGTACCACTGACTGACGATTTAGTCCCCAGGATCGGACTTTCCATACCTTATGTTTATGGGGGATCCGAGGTTTCAATGACCAAACCTACCCTTCATTCACTGCCTTTCCTTAGAGACTGAACGAGACTTAATGCTCAAGGGGTGGCCACGTGCCAAGGCTATAAGGGTGCCACATGTCCGTACTGATGGCTGCCACATATCTGGTTCTTCTGGGCTCGAGGGTAGCTCCCCTTCCTCTTGCTCCTTCTTCAATGTGACCTAGGGCCACGACTCTACGTGAAAGCGCGTTTACAGGCACAACCAAGGGTGGTTTGAAAGAAAATTGCTTTTGCCCCCGCAATTTACCATGAACCTCCATGCGTCCCTTTCTCAAAACAGTGGTTCCAATTGCGGCCCGCCCTTAAAATTTTAAAACTCGCGCACCTTCTGATCCCGCAATGGAGCATGACCATCGATCTTATGGTCTGAGATGAGGCTTCCTGATCAACGACCCAACTCTGGCGTTCTTCAGATCGACATATCGAATTTTCCTTTTTCGAATCGACGGTCAAGATCTGCTTCGTGATTTGGGCTTTAGACTTTTCAAACCTCAAACCTCCTTTGTCTTCTGCTACTTTTATTCAGAGAAAAGGATCTGGCGATGCGTGGCTCCTACTGATCAACGAATCAGATGATTTTCGGGTCTTCGGGCTCTGGGAAAATCAAATATCAAATCTCGCTTACCTTCTATGTTTTTTACCCGGAGTTGTCGATCTATTGACGCGTGTCCGCTTTAATCAACAACTCTGCTCCTGCTTCGAGACTTTGACCCCTTCAACCAGATCGATAACCCTTCTTCTCCCTTCTCGATCAATGATCGAGAGCTACTTCGGGTCTTCGAGCACTTCGACACTTCGGCCCTTCGGGACTTTGCAATGTTTCTCATTTTAAAACTCTCGAATTAAAACTCTCGAAGTGACAGATCTGATGACGCGTGGCTCTTGGATTTGGACGGTCGAGATCTGCTTCGTGACTTTTAACACTTTGGGGCTTCAACACTATACTTCATGCAATTCTGAAACTCTGAATACCCGGGGGTCGCTAATCTGATCCTCACAGGGGATCTCCACCGTCGCAAAACTGAGCCCGCATGTTTATATTTTAAACCCAAAATGAGCTGCTCTGCATGCTGCACTTGGACGCTTCCTATGCAGACCACGAACTTGGATGACATGTTTCCCTTGACAACTATATGTGATAACAGATTGAGATAGGGAACAATTTCTACAAGGCACTCAAATAAATGAATTTGTAAGACAAAGTCTCAAAAATTTTCCGCAATAAAGTCAAGTGAGGTTTGAGCCCACTAAGCTTGTAATGTCCTCACCTAACTTTGTTGCAGAAAAATTTCAAGTCTCTATTTTACAAAACTCGTTGCAAAAAAGTTTCAAGTTTCTATCTCGCAAATTCATTTATTTTTCAGTGCCTTATAGAAATTGTTCCCAATCTCTGCCAGTCCACAGATAGTTCATCCTTTTTTCATAGACCTAAACCATGATACTTATCTGCATTCTCCACATGCAAATCATGAGGATGTGTTAGTTAGGATTAAGGTAGGGTCTATGAACTTGTCCAAGTAGGAAAAATTAGGGTTAAGGTTCGGGTTTATGAAAGCGTTTAGGTTAGGTTAGGGTTTCATATTAGGGTTTATGAGAGCTTGATATATCAAGGCAGTTTCATGAGACACTAATATCATAAAAATTCAGGGTCGGGGTTTATTGCATAGTAATTGGAAAAAACCCAAAATGAACAACATTGTTTCTATGTTGAAAAGAGAGACAATCACTCCGATGAATGATATATAAGCATAGGATCACAACAATAAATTTCATTACACAATGGATTTTTTCTCGAAATCGCTTGGAAACACGATAATGAAACATTTCAAAGGATTTGAAACATCTAACTCTTTACTTTTTATAAAAACAGAATAACTACTATAGAAACTAAAATAAAAAAAAATAGATCACCTCGGTCGTACAAAGAGTCGAAGCTTTGTTAGTGGCTAGATTGATGTTGGCGGGGGTGCTTGAATAAGAGGGTGACACACCCACATACTCGAATTCTTCCAGGACATTGATGCTCAATTTATGGCCATGCTTACAATGGTTTGTTACTCCACAGAGGAAATAATAAGTTTCATTCCTTGTCAAAGGAATCATCGAAAGAATATGTGACCCGACCAAAATATTATAATGCACAAAATAATATATGCAAGGTGTGGTGAGGACAAAAACATAATAATAACAATAATTGTGTGTAGGGAATTATATGCAGGGCCATGTATATATGCACTAAATAATATATGCATGAGATTATATGTAGGCCAACGTGTATGGAGACGATAAAAACATAGCAATTCCAAACAAAAACACAATAATTTTAAACAAAAACCATTCTTGTTTGCATACCTTAATGGAATGTATGCACAATAATAGCGCGAACATGACAAATGCAACTCTCCTCTATTGTTCAACGTCCCCCTCACTAGCAGTGTCCTTCATTGTGGATTCCTATCTACCTCTATGGGTTGGTTTTCTCATGCAACATCATGCACATTTGAATACCATTGTATTTTATGATGCACTTCATTGTGGACACCTATCTACCTCTATGGATTGGTTTTCTCATGCAACAACATGCACATTTGAATACCACTATTTTATGCTAGCTAAGAGCACTACCATTACGATTTGAAGCAAACCCTGCAATAATTCCCCCACTCCTATATGTTATTTTTGCCCGGATGTGAGGTCCTCTAATGTTGGCAGAGGAAGGAGAGACAACATTTCATAACAACACACACCATAAAGTTATTATATGTTAATCTCATAACCATAGGTAGCATAGAGTAAAAATGAAAGTGAAAAGTAACTTAAAAGTAAATATTAAATATTATAAGTAATATAATTTTATGCGTGCATCTTGTAACATTTAAAAAAAACTCTTTAATAACCGAGCTACATTTAAAAAAAAAAGATCAGTGGTAAATTGAGCAATAATTTCATAACCCACTAGGCATTTAAAATCAATGCGGCATTCGAAATCAGTGACATGACATACAATAATTATAACACCAACAATTTGAAAAACTCACAAAGTAATTTCAAATATCAGGGCAATTTGAAAAGCCCACACAATAATAACTCAATAATAATCCATGACACTACATACAATAATAACCCACAACATGGCATGCAATAAATTAAATAAATAAATAAACTCACAAATAACCCAAGAATAATTTCATAACCTCACCTACAGACAATAATTTCATTATCATATCAGGTAAATGTGAAATAGTAAACAAGTCCAGTGATGATAAACATATGCATTCATAAATGACCTCAACTACAGACAATAATTTCATAATCCTATTAGGTAATGTGAATAGTAAACAAGTTCAATAATAATAAACATATGCATTCATAATCCTATTGGGTAAATGTGAAACAATAAACAAGTTCAGTAATGATAAACATATGCATTCATAAATGACTTCAACTATGGACAATAATTTCATAATCCTATTAGGTAAATGTGAAATAGTAAACAAGTTCAACAATGATAAACATATGCATTCATAAATGACCTCAACTACAAACAATAATTTCATAATCCTATTAGGTAGATGTGAAAAATAACCTAAGTATAGAGAATAATTTCATAATAGTATTAGATAAGTGTGAAATAGTAGACAAGTTCAATAATGATAAACATATACATTCATAAATGCAAAAAAGTTAGAAGACACGAGAGTCTACATCTTTAATTATCTTTGAGAATTCCAAAAAAAACAAACTTGCTTTGAGAATAGCTCCCTAAGTTTCCCACTTTTATTGCTTTGAGAATAGCTCCCTAAGTCTCCCACTTTTAAAAAAAACACTCATTAATAACCGAGCTACATTTTTTTAAAAAGATCAGTGGTAAATTGAGTGATAATTTCATAACCCACTAGGCATTTGAAATCAACGCGACATTTGAAATCAGTGACATGACATACAATAATTATAACACCAACAATTTGAAAAACTCACAAAATAATTTCAAATGTAGGGGTAATTTGAAAAGCCCACACAATAATAACTCAATAATAATCCATGGCAATACATATAGTAATAACCCACAACATGGCATACAATAAATTAAATAAATAAATAAACTCACAAATAACCCAAGAATAATTTCATAACCTCACCTATAGACAATAATTTCATAATCACATCACATGTTCAGTAATGATAAACATATGAATTCATAAATGACCTCAACTACAGATAATAATTTCATAATCCTATTAGGTAAATGTGGAATAGTAAACAAGTTTGCTAATAATAAACATATGCATTCATAAATCCTATTAATTTCATAATCCTATTAGGTAAATGTGGAATAGTAAATCCTATTAATTTCATAATCCTATTAGGTAAATGTGGAATAGTAAACAAGTTCAGTAATGATAAACATATGCATTCATAAATGACCTCAACTATGGACAATAATTTCATAATTCTATTAGGTAAATGTGAAATAATAAACAAGTTCAACCATGATAAACATAAATGATCGTCAAGAATAGCTCCCTAAGTCTCCTTTTGATTGCATCGATTGGGACTTTCTACGGTTGATCCTGGTGCAATCTGGTTTCAGTTCGACCTCCATCAATTGGATCATGGGTTGTGTTTCGAGCGCCACCTTCTCAGTTTTGGTCAATGGAGAAGCCTCCCCCTTCTTCCACAGTGGCAGTGGTTTGCGTCATGGTTTCCCGCTCTCCCCTCTACTTTTTATTTTAGTCATGGAAGGCCTTAGCATTCTACTAAAACTTGGCCAGTCACAAGGGAATTTGACAGGTGTTAAAGTTTCTAGGCTGGTAAAGATCCTACATCTCCTATTCGTAGACGATGTTTTGATATTGACCAATGACTCTATTCATGAATGGCGAGAAATAAAAAATATCCTACAAGTATTTAGCAGTGCCTCTGGTCTACACATAAACTGGTCAAAGTCCACTTTTCATTTTTCAAACCTCTCTGATCAGTCACTGAATCATCTCAAAGTACTCTTCCCACATACTTTTTTAAATCTGTCTGAAGGCTTCAATTATCTAAGATATTTTATTAAGGCAGAATCGGGAACTGGTGCAACCGCTGGCTCTCCCTCGGTGGGCGTTTTACACTATTAAAAGTTGTACTGGAAGGTCAGCCTGTATATTGGATGGCTTTAGTTGCCCTTCCAATGGTCGTTCTCCACAAGCTCTGCAAGCTCTCTTTCAACTTCCTCTGGTCGGGTTGCACAACTTTACATCGCCTCCATCTCTGTAGCTGGGACGCTCTTGCAAAGCCAAAAGAAAAAGGTGGATGGGGCCTCACGAACATTCTCTTCTTCAATTTAGCTCTTGCTGCAAATACACTTTGGCGTGTGTTAACAAACATAGGGATTTGGCACACTGTCATCATGGATAAATATCTTCCACTTGTTTCTGTTGCTGCTTGGCTCAAATCGCCTCCTTCCATTCCCAGATCTGCCTCTTACACTTGGAGAAACTTGGCTCAGACGACTCCTCTCATTTCCCACTGGCTCTCTTGGAACTCGGGGACTGGTCACTCTATCCACATCGGACATGATCGTATCCTTGGTTTGGGAGACTCCTCTTATTTATCTGTATAGTTTCTCAATTACCTCCATTCCTCTCACATCTATTACCTCTTCCATGCAATAGACACTTCCAATTATGAATCTACCTCTCACTGCTGGCGTTCTAGTGCAGATCTCAGCCTGCCAGCTACACTAGCCATGGAATGAGATACTTTCATTAAGTCTTTATCGAGTGCTGGTATCAAGCTCCTTGAGAGTGAGGATGCCCTCCTTTGGATAGGAGGTGACTCCTCGGGCCGCCCATCTGTCTCAAACATTTACTCTGTTATTTCAAATTTACACTGGCCGCATTCAACTGATGGCTGGAGGAAAAAGTTTTGGAGCTAGAACATCCCACAGAAGATAAAGCTCTTCACTTGGCTGACCATCGAAAACAAAGTTCACATTTGGGATATCTTACAAAAAAAAGGGTGGAATGGACCTAGCTTGTGTCACCTCTGTCACATGGAAGCGGAATCAACTCTATTTATTTGTTCATTGCCCCTTCACTAGACAATTTTGGGCTCGGATCACTGTTGTACAAAATATTTCGACCACCCGGGATGGGTTTTCATTGATGGACTACTACAAGTGCTGGAGCATCAAGCAACGATCACATCTCGCTTTGCCTCCAATTATCTGTTGGTTTGTGTGGTTGGAGAAGAATAACACCATCTTCGCCAATGGGATCCCCTCCACTTTATCCGTTGTGTACAAAACACTTGGTTTGTTTACAAACTAGACTGCAATACACCGGAGACAAAAAACAATTAAGCATAGGCAAAAGGCACTTCTCACTGAGGGACTGTCCACAGGATGGTTCAATGGCACTGCTCAGTCGAACGGTCTCAATTGTGGTGTTAGTGGTCTCATAAGGGCATCAAATAACTCTTCCTTTTGTTGGACTCTCAATTGCGGACCCGACACCAACACAAAGGCAAAATTGATGGGGGCTTGGGCATCTCTACTTTTGGCCACTAGGCTAAATATTTTGGATTTCCAACTCCTTGGGGACTCAAAAATAGTGATCGACTGGTTAAACTCCAAAGGCAAGCTACATGTTTCCTTCCTTCTTGGTTGGATGGACAGAATTCGAGAGCTACACCAAAATTTCAGTAATATCACTTATCTCCACACTCTGCGGGAACACAATAAGAAAGCTGACGCCCTCTCCAAGACTACTCTCTAGAAGCAAGCCAGATTACTTTCTTATAATCACTGGATAGAAAATCATGAGGGCCCCACTTTCTTTATAAATTTCTTTTAGTCTTTCAAAGTTTCAGTAGCCTTCCAGAATCTATCATTTTGATAATTTTGCCCCATTTTAGCAAGAGCAAGGATTGTCGGTGTTTTAGACTTTTCTTTTTGTTTGAATTTTGTATTGGCCTTGATCACCGGCCTCATTTCGGAGTCCAAATCATAGCTATACACAGGGGATCATCCATGTGGAAGGGGTTATTTTTGGCGACGTAAAGCAAATTATATTATCAATATAATTGAGAAATTTTTTCTGCTGAAAAAAAAAATCTCCCACTTTTATTCACTAGTTGCTATTATTTGTGGGCATTTTTTTTTATCACAAACAAAAGAATGTTCAAATAATTCCTAAATGTGGGATATAAGACATTAAAGAACGATTAAAACATACCACATAAGAGTGGGGTGCATCCATGGTTCCACAAATTGCAGAAGCATGAGGGTTTCATATGGCGTGAGGAGAATGTAGATTCACCATCAACACACTTTGCTTCAGGCCGGCCGCCTTGAATTGGCATTGAATTGTTTGGTCATCAGATTGTGGAGGTGATGTTTGAGCAGAACCCTGGCAGGTCACTTTGCAGATGCAGATTAGATCACTGGAGATTTGGGTGGCTGGGGCAGCAGATCGACGTCCTCCTTTCTTCTCAACATTCTGAACAGAGTCACTATAGCAATCGTGGCAGAGCGTGGCAATGGCAACGAACACAAACGCACACGGGATTTGAGGCTACTCGATCGCCTCTCAAAATAAGCAAAACAGTCTGTGCGGCCTCTTGCACCTCGAATGTCCCACTGGGCGATTGATCCAGAATCGTTTGCCCCATTCAACCGACTTCTCTAAAGATCCGGTGCCACATCGCATGGGTAAAGATCTGCACAAGTGGTAGAGCATTTGATTGCAGATCTGATTTGCAGGAAATTGAGATAAACGAATTTGTATCTCCTCCATTTGATGAGCCCTGCTTTTGATGGGAGGGATGAGTAGAACTTGAAATTCGACAGTGGTAGCCCTTGTGTATTCTGTGTAGCCACTTGTCCAGAGGTCACTATATCGATTTCGAGGAAGGACTTGAATTTAGGACTTGTTCATTCTACGGATAAACTGTTCAAAAGAAGGGCAGGCGGGTATGAATGACAGAGGGAACACAGCTCCAGGAGGGCAGGAGGAGGCAGAATATGTTTGATGATATAGATCATGTTGTTAGATCGTGGCTAAAGTTGTAAGAGGAGACACAGAACATCTACAGAACTTTGCCATTTAAATCAATAAGAAAATGAAAGCACTTAACTTTGCTATTTTGTTGGTGTAAACAGCTTTGCTATTTTCTCATTGATCACTATCATGAAACAGAAACAGTGGCATAGAAACTCCATCACTTTATCATTGGCTCTTCCATGGTTTTCCATGGAATTAACAGACTCCTTATAATATCATGTTAATAAATAGAACAATAAGATATGAATGGTATGGAAAAGGTCTCAAGCCATTTCATATACGTAACACGGAAACTACAAATATATATATATATAGTACAATGGGTGATAGACACTTCATAGAGAGATTTGCTTTAGATTCTAACACTTTGCATGATGACTAGGCTAAGCAATTTTAACTAACTCACTTAGTCATCATTTGAGGATAAATCACTAATATCCTAAGTAAACAATAAAATTAAAGGTGACATTAAAACTTGGTGATTCATAAGGTAAGAGCAATACTCGCACCAAAAGCTAGCTTCCAGATTTAAGTCCTTGGTCCTCAAGCTTATGTGATCGCATTATCCCTTACTCATTTACTAAACACAGACAATTTAAGTGTTATGCTATGGGCCCTTTTCGCCTTACGATAGTTGTTTATGTGATGTACATAACAATTACAACTTTACTCACATTTTAATTGTGTTTGTGTTATGAATACACTCGCATTTATAACAATTGTGAGATAGGGGTAGTTTACAAAGCATTACTCACACCAAAAACTTTGAGAATCTAGTAGCTAACTTTGGAATGCAAGTCTCATCGTTGATGTATTAACATATTCACTTAGTCCAATTTTAACCCTTATTATAACAAAAGTTTTGTTATTGTACCAATAAATTAAAGCATCATTGACATTTGATCACCGTATATAAACTAAAGCATCATTGACATTTGATCACCGTATATAAACTAAAGCATCATTGACATTTGATCACCGTATTTGACCAAAAAACTCGGTATTGTTTATGGGCCACTCAATTCACCTCATATATGTTGGAATCAACAACCAATAATCTTTGGAATAGTAATTTGCCTTGTTCAAATCACCCTTCCAACTATTTGGATTCAAAGATGCCATATTACTATAAGAATGAAGTTTACAAATGTTAAGATTGATATTCTCATCTATAGGATTTTGACAGCTATATTCAACACAGATTCCTATCATAAAAAATAATGAAATTAGGGGTGATCCTAGTGCCATTTATTCCATGCTGAAAAAATGTTTCAAACATACTGTCAAGTTTTCCACTAAGAGGAGCTTATTTTATAGATCAATAAAAAAAAGTCATTGTAAATTATATAATAATTGATATTTAATATATTTTTTTTTACATTGTTGGTTTTTCTTTCCATTTTTAGTTACATACATACGTTGTGCATCTCATGCATTCAGGGGAGTTTTATCCTACATTTGTCATGTTATATATTCAATCTTAACACTCTCACATAGTTCCACATTAATGTTCTCCTTCTAATTATGTTTTTTTTGTGAATAATCCACAATGAATAACAATTATGAGATAGATGTGGTTTATAAGATAGTACTTGTAACAACATCATAGTTAATATGAACATAGTTTTAAGGTGTTGTTCAAGTTGATGTGAAAGCATCCTTCTTAATTTTAATATCATTCATAATCAATTTTAATATTATGCCTCATAGACCTTCTTTGGCTTGTGGTTAGTATCTATGTCAATTCATTGGTAATTTTGATGTCATACCTTGTGGACCCTCTCTGGCTTGTGGTTGTTATTTAAGTAATGTTCAATAACGCTTTTATTGTCATGCAATGTGGGTGTCATGTCTTGTGAGTCATCTTTGGCTTGATAATGACATATTTTATGATTGAAATTTTGTTCCACATCAACATTGTCTTTCTAATTGTGTATGTACATAACGATTGTAAAATAGAAGTGGTTTACATGGCAACACTCACACCAAAAGATAGTTGTGGGATGCAAGTCCTCAATCCTTAGGTTGATGTGATAGAATCCTCCCTTTCACCAATATGAAATTAAGAACAATTTAAGTGTTATGCCTTATAGACCCTTTTTGGCTTGTGTTTGTTATTTATGTGATGTACATAACAATTACAAGTTCACCCACATTTTGATTGTGTTTGTGTTGTGAATACTCTTGTATTCATAACAATTGTGAAATGGAGGTAGTTTACAAGGCATTACTTATAACAAATGCTTTGAGAATCTAATGGCTAACTTTGGAATGCAAGTCCCCATGTTGATGTGATAACATCTTCCTCTATTCCAACACTAAATTACCAATGCCTTATGGCCCTTTTTGGCTTGTTATTGTTATCTATGTGATGTATAATAATTTCAAGTGTTACTTTCCTTTCTAATTGTGTATGTGTTGTGAATACTCTCACATGCATAACAATTGTGAGATGGATGTGGTTTACAAGGCATTACCGACACCAAAAGCTTTCCACCGCAATTTCGATGTTATGTTTGCGATGGTTATCTATGCAATGGATGCAATAATTGCAAGTATTGCTCTCCTTCTAATTATGTATGTGTTGTGAATACTCTTGCATGCATAACCACTATGAGATTGAGGTAGTCTACAAGGCATTGCCCGCACTCAAAGCTTCGTGAATTCAAAAGCTAGCTTCAAGACACAAGTCCCAACGTAAATGTGCTAGCATCCTCCCTTACTCCAATACTAAATTGGCAACAATTTCATTCTTATGTCTTATGGATTCTTTTGACTTGTGATTGTTATCTATGCGATGTATATAGTAATTGCAATACGAGTTATACCTGTAGGTGAGATAGCTTTTCCAATGTCCTCTAATCCTTTGGGACTCTAAGAGGTCGGGAATTCAATACCAAAGCATGTTAAATCAACTATAAATTCTCGATAGCAAGGTGGTTTGTTGGTCTTGACAAAAGGTACAACCTCGATAGTGAATCTATCATTCCATTATTCCATTATTCCTAGGTAGGTCGGAAAGGACTTGTCCGAGCCCCTAATAACCTAGTGGATACCTTGTCGTCAATACAAATTTGTGTATGTGTGTGTGCGTGCACACAAATATTATTAGAATTGTGTCTAAGATTTCATTCCATTATTATGTTTTTTTTTCTTTTATATATATTTAACCTTAACCCTTGTTATAAAAAAAACTTTGTTCCCATAGTAGTAAACCAAAGCCTCATTGATATTCAATCATTATACTGACCCAAAAAATGGGCGTTGTTTATGGGGCACTCAAATTTCCCCTCATCTGTCAGAATCCAATAGATCAATATTTGTTGGAATCACAATATATGTTGTTCAAATCATCATTCCAGTGATTTGGATCAATTCCAAAATGTTAAATTACACTAAGAATGTGATTTACAAATGCTAAGATTGCACTTCATGTTGTAACCCTTGAGATGTTTCTCGGTAGGAAATTATGCCAATGCATCCATAAGATTGATTGATTTGTTTTAAAATTGATTTGTCTTAAAACATAATATTTGTTTTTGCTTAGTTGGGCCTGCATAAATATTTAAAAATTTAAGATTGGAAGACAAATCTTTCTATGTTCCAGACAATTAAAGTTTTAAAGGATGAAAGAAGAAATATGAGGAAACAAAAACTAAAAATTGAAATAATGTATCTTGTGATAAACATTACTTAACTTCCAGCTAGAAGAAATGATGTTTAATTATGTATCTAGACCATAATATAGTTTGAACAAAAGGAATACTTATTTTTTATTCAAAAGGAATGATAAAATGCAATCATGGGTCTTATTAAGCTCATACTATATTTGAAGAAATCTATAACTTATAATGATACCTTTGCAAGTTTACGATGGTAGTTGTTGAACTAAATCACCACAATCATGGCAGTAGATACATTCAAGAAGAATCTAAGAACATGGGTATAACATAAGGAAATGAATCACCTAGATTGAAACGCAAAAGTTTGAATCTCCAAAATTGTATGATCTTATTAAAAACTTAAGCTCATGCCAAAAGATCTCTTTACATTGAGTTCTTGTGAACATTTATACAAGTTAGGTCGAAACCAAAAATGGTTATTTGATCCTATTTTCTAGTCATTTGATTTACAAAATATCTTTGACTTTCTAAAATAGAAAGATCAAATGACAATTGTTGCAATCCACAAATTTCTTCAACAATCTTATTGTGTCATCATGCCAACATTCGGAGGAAGAGTCCCCAAGTTTCATTGGATGGGTAATTGATAGATCTCATATGCATGTATGTGATGTCCAGCTCGGTGTACTTCTCGTATGAAGGAGGATTTGAGATTTTTTTTTTTTTTTCTAGAGGAGATGAAAATCACCCATAAGTAAATCTACAATAATTTGACCTCTTAATTTGTCAGCCATGCCTTGAAATTTTGACTCACTTTCTCTGGCTATAAACAAACTTTTTCTATACTCTTCAAATGACAAGAATTTCCCTTTGTCACTCCAAGTTGAAGGCAGTCTTATTTTTACCAACTTTTCAAACCTATTGGTGAATAAGTCGATGTCTCTTTTCACATTGATGCATTTATTCTAAGCTATCTGCAATAGATTTCTTTTTGTAAATATCTTTTCAACTTCCATTACCATTAAAGTCATGTCTTTTATAACTTTGCTTATAAGTACTTCACTGGAATTGGAATTTAGGAACTTAATGATTTAGGTAGCAATTTGAGGCCTTGTTCCTAATTCTTTAAATGTTTTCTTTAAGGTATCATCAACTTCATTAGTCAATAGAATCCCATTATTAATAATGTTAAAATAATCCCATATTTTACTAACTTCATTAATCATCTCATCCCAAATGATATGTTTGGCCCCTATTAGATATGGCTTTCTAGACAAGTTATCCTTCATTTGATCTATGTATGTTTGCATCTTTGTCTTTAGCTTTTGATATTCTACAATAATTTGTCTTTGTCCTTGATTTCTTCATTTTTCGTGGCAATGGTTTTCTTCACTTTATCAATTTCAACTCCTTTCAGATTTAAATGTACCAATGCCTTTGACAATCCTGTTGTTGGATCAAACGATTATGTTGACTGTAACAAATGATATCATCCTTTCAAATTTTCAATTTGCTTGGCATATAAATCAATTTATTCCTCTATCTGCATTATTTTCTTCAAAAGTTGACATTTTTCTGCTTGGACTACTATTAGTTCTAGGGTCTGTACATGGTCAATTCCTGGGATTTTAAGCCTCTGCTTCAATACTTTGAATTATTTGTCTTTTGTTTTATTAGAGCATGTAAATATGCCTCCTCCTTTGGATTAGCTCCTAGTTCTATTATCCATTGTTTAAACTCCTCCACTCTTATCTGCTTGGTTCTGGTATCCAATTTTTCATTCTTTAACTAAAACCTGAGCTTATCATTTATGGCTTGAAGTTTCTTGATTCCAAGATTAGCTATCATGGCATCTATGTTTATCATTTTTGCAGTTTGTTTATGCAAGTCAAATTTATCCAATGGATGAACAACATTAAGATCAATGGAGATGTTTGTCACCTTTTTCTATTCCTTTGGCTCCATAACTGTGATACTTAACCTTCCTTTCTCGTAGTCCACAACTGAGATCATTCTGGTGTGATATACGTCATGGTCATAAATTTTTAGAATCATACTTTTTTTAATGCTTGCACCTACTTTTATGATTTCCATGAACTAATGGACCTGGTCTATCTGTTTTGCTTGATCAATAGTCCTTGATTCTGCTTCACTTTGACTCCCTACACTTTTGGGTTTCTTTGATGATGTTATTTCTACAGTCATAGCAAAACCCTTTCGCCTTGGCATTATTTCTTCTGGTAACTCTAAATGTCCTTCTTCTTCAAGTGCTTCCAAATTTTATTTTTTGGTTTATCCTTCTTCCCCTATCTTTGAATCCTTTGAGGTAGAATATGAGGTTTTCCTTTTATATGTCTTCTCAAATTGTTGTGGTGTTTGTGTCATTGGAGACTTCACAAACTGATCGAATGCTTTACCATGGATTAGTAACATGTTTTGCACATCTTGCCAACTATCCTGATTTGCCAATAGCTCCAGTTCAACTTTTTGTTGGTGTTGATAAGGAGTATGCCCATGTGAGATTCTTTCTGATGGAATTATACCATGAGTGTCATAATTCCATGGTTCGCCCTATAGAAATCCCAAAGTAGAAAGAAAATTTGTAGTTACCTGCAATGTTGAATTGGTGTTGACAATTAAAGGACCTACCTCCTTTAATTTGAAAGTTACCTTATACTTATTCGGCACAAAATGAATTTCATCTGAGTTCAATATTTTCCTAACATATTCAAGAGAAAAAATTATTGGAGTTAAGAAAACATGCAAGAGGAAAGGACAAAGTTGACAACCATAAACCCTAATTTTAGTATAATGTTCAATGATATACTAGTCTCCTACTCTCTTGTCTGGGCTTAAATGCAAAAGTTTTTTGCATTGAGGAAATATTATAGGGGGAACTTCATTGTATATAATTTGGTAGGATTTAGACATAAAATGGTCAACATACTGTGAAAATCCAACATTCAAAGACTTATTTTTAATCTTAGAAGTCTGGTGAATGACTAAAGTTGGGTTACCAATATCATCTTCAACCTTTAACCCTAGACGTAAAAAATGGAATGCTTGTGTAAACAAAAAGAGGTGAACCAAATAAGACTGGTATCTGAAGCTTCTAAGAGATTCAAATTCAGAGAGTTGGTAGTGGATTTGGTCTGCTAAGAATTGAGAATAATTAAATTTAGTAATGGGTTTGGTTGTAATTGGGAAAATTGAAACCATGATTCCTAACACAAACTCATCAATTGTCAAGTCATCATTTTCCCCCAAAATCATAGAGATCATTGAAATAATTTTTTGGGAAGTTTCAGGAAATAGATTGGATTGAATGACAACATTATCATCAGAAACATCGAGATTTCTACAGAGATGCGATTGTAATAAAGTAACCCTTTCCTCTGGTTTCAATTCTATGAAACATTTAGCTTCTATGAACTTGTTTAATGGTTCGCTATCAGGGTTCAATGGCCATCTCATCATTTCAACAATAGATTGAGGGGTTAGTTCGATGAGGACAAACTCAACTGTGGATATTATGGTTCTTTTGCAGGGGATGTAATTCATAGCGCACCAAACTACAAATTCT
>ML822429.1:50939-63051 GCA_009831015.1 Picea engelmannii
AGCTACCCTCCATGTGACTTGCGTGGAGTGTTGACTCTTGTAAGTGGTGGTTTTAGTGTTGGACTTCGACAATTGGTGCTTGAAATGTAGATTTTGGTGATGGTGATCTAGCTTGGTAATGCTAACCTGTGTGTTGTATGACTGCAGGTGCGCTTTGATTCGCGTGTTCTAGGAGGGCCGCTGGTGCATCTCTGAGGGGGCTGATGCCTCTTTCTTGGTATATCGTGTGGCTGTAATATATCAGGAGCAGTCGCGTCACATTGACAAGGAGTCTCTGCATAAATCCCTGTGTTTTGAGGAGGGTTAAGTCCCATATTTGTTGAACAATAGGGCTCGAGGTGAAATCGTGAGGCTAGGAGGGCCTTGGAGCCGACTTTGTTTATTGTATGTTGGTAGTTATTACTGCTGTCATTACAACCACTAGATTGTGTGCATTAGGGGGTATTACAACTGTCATTACAACCATTAGTTTTTGTCTTTACCTTCAACTTTGGTTGCAACTTTCTATTTTATTCTTGTTTTCACACAAAATACATATTAGTCATAATTATTCCAACAATAGAACTATAAATGATATCAATTTTTGGAAGGCAATAGTTCAACAAGACTAGCTACACTGAAATGAACTAAAGTGCTTGTCAGCCTTTAGCCAAACCAATAATTTATTCCCTTTTATCTAAGATTTGCCAATTTAAGACAGTGTGGTAGTCAAGGATATATGCAAGCTAAGAGTAATAGGTGTATGAAATGTATGTACCTATGCATCCAGGACATGCACCTTGAGAGCATTTTCAAAGGTTCGTAGCACAGAGTTACCTCTGTTGGGAAGAAGGTGAAAAGTTTGCTTGTTTATTTATAAACCTGTTCATACATTCCCGGGCTGAATATATATATAAATGTATTCATTTACATAGGTTGGTTTATTTGAAACAAGTGTTAAAATTTATTTAACACTTCAATTAGTATATTATTATGCCTTGTACATTTTTAATGTGCATATTATTTATATATAGATCTGTGTAAAAAAAATTGTGCTTGGCTTGCAGGTTAGGCGGAGGTGGAGCTGGAACTTGGATTTTCATCTAATTAAAGGGTTTCAGGGTCGTTTAAATTTTTGGGTGGGTACAGTTCCATTCCTAAGTTGGGTAGGCGGGTAGGTAGGCCCTTAAGGCTCCAGTGCTTCAAACTGAAGCTCTGATACCATGTGTAGTGACCTCAATTAATTAAGCCTAAAAAATTTCATACAATTAAACATAAAATTTCTTTCAATGCATAAATAATTCATTAATCATCATATAAGCATATAATATTCAACATAAATTAAATTTATCCACAACATGAAAATAAATTGCATAATCATCACATAACTTAGCAAATTCAAAAATAAAAATACCTCTGCCTGATGCTAAAATTCCCGCTTATCTAGTTGTCCTCCCTACTACTCTGTCCAATCTCTGCCTGATGCTCTGACCAAACCCTGCCCAAAATCGACTAACCACTCAGCCAGATAGGAGCAGCCTATCCGGCTCCCTAGCTCTAGGATTCTGTGAGGATTCCTAGCCCCTGAGCCCAAAACTCCCAGCAACCTGGCGCCCCCTGCAACAATACAACCAACCTCCAAAACCAGAAAAATATCCCATAGAAAATTTACAGTCCTCTCCTCCCAATTTTTCATAATCCCCCTTCCGAAGGCCTCTGCCCAGTCATATCTCCCCCCATTCACCGACTCCCTACCCTCCATTAATGCCACCCACCTTATCCCTATGTTTATTACCCTATCCTTCCCTTTATTACCTTATCCCTTGTCATACGTAAAATAAATAAATTAAAGTCCATTTACTACCTTATCCCCTATCATACGTAAAATTTCATAATGATTAAATTAACGTTATTAAGTCCTTTAATTCTTTACACAAATCATTGAATGTGTTAAGTAATCAATTAATTAATTAATCGACATTTATTAAACAATAAATAAATAAATAATATTATTAATAGTTAATCATTACTTAACTAATTCACATTAAGACAGTTAATTATTTAATTAACTATACTTAATAAACCCTATGTAACTATTTAACCAGGGTTGTTACAGTTCCATGGATCTTGCATTTACATTCAAGCTAAGAGCCTTCACTTGTTCATTATACACCTGTCGAAGTCAATTTCCTTGGTGCATGTGGGATATTGTCTTTTGTCTTTGGTTCATTAACTTCACATTTTCTATGCTCACAAAACCTTCACCATAATTTAATCACTGCGAGCAAGATCTTCCTTTGATCCTCTACATCCTGGTCATCAAGCACCCTAGCAGAGATCTTGTCAAAATTTAATCAACGCACATCGATACATAGATGCGTAGGGACCTTTTCAACATGCTCTATCTGGGGATACATAGATCTCGACTTATTCTATCTGGGGATACATAGGTATCGACTTGCTTCATATGGGGATACATAGATCTCAACTTTCTCTATCTAGCAATACAAAGATCTCGACTTTCTCTATCTGGGGATACATAGATGCGCAAGGACCTTCTCGACTTGTTCTGTCTGGTTTGATTTGCAACGCGAAGCTTCCTCTGTCTTCCTCAGATTCATGTATGGTTCATGTTCAATCCTGGGACTTGTCATCTCAGTATTCCTGCCTTCATCAACAACAATGGTCAGTCTCCCCCTACTTGTGACATCACCCTACTTGTGACATCAATGCCATCCCAGGCTTTCAATATTTGACATCAATGACAACACAATTTCCAACAATCTCCCCTTTTGTCATTGATGGCAACACATATTCTTAAACTAGTATGTGTAAGTCTCCTCTGTCTGCAAGTCTCCCCCCTGTCTCATTTCTCTTCCCCTTTGACATCAATGGCAAAGGGTTTCTATATTTTTTAATTTCTTCATTGTAGATAGTAGTCCTCTTGTCTTTCTGTAGCTCCCCCTAAGCTAATGCTCTTCCTTACACTGTACTCTTCATTCTCTGCTCTGCAACCAACAACCTTCCTATTTTTTGTAGCTCCCCTAGAGTTTTGTGCTTCTTTATGATTATTCCATTACATCTTTTATTTTTATCTACGGGCTTCTTTTGGCAAGGACTATTTTCACTAATATCCTCTTGACATAATGAGTCACTTCATGCATTCAACCACAAGAGATTATATCATCATATTCAACATTACATCTTCTCGTGTGTATCGATACAAATGCTTCTTTGAACCTGTAATGCGAAGCTTGTTGTCATGATGATCCTTTTCCAAATGTTGTCATATGGATCACATGGATACTGTAATGTCACATATAAATTCCATCACTTGTCTACAATATATCCTTTGATATTTTTGTATGTCAGGACATTGAATGTTTGTTCATTTGTTGTTCAAGTCCTGCACATATCGTTGATGTATCTTTTCACAGACTGCTTCCTTGATCAACACTGTAAGAACCATCTGACAATAGGCTTACTTGACACTATCCTTCTGACCTATTTATGCTTCATCATTTCTTTTTCACAAGCTTGTGTCTTGGGAGCCTTTTTCTTTGTTCTATTTTATCACATGCCATTCTCATTACAACTAGAATAAATTATGAAATTTACATTATCATACCTTCATGGATTGCTTAGATCTTTTTGGCTCCTTTACTCGGATGCTTGGAGGCTCTCTTTGACATTTTCTCTTGCGATTGCTTGGATTTCATGCAGTCACTGCCTTATTTCTCTAATCAACATTCTTCTTCCATCGTTTAGGACTAGTTCCTTTTCCTTCACAACAACTTTTATGTCAACTTCATAGTCTTCTCCTTCATGTCCTGTCTTTTTCAAACAAGTCTCCTCATTGTTAGAACGATCAACATTTTTTGCCTCTCTTATCAATTTCTCTTCAAATATATCTTCAAGATGCAATTTTTCTTCTTTGGTCTGATTGTCATTCAAAGGAATGACCCTGTTACTCTACATATCCATTTCCATGATCATACTTTTAACAAACTTTGGTCCACTGATTATGTGACTTGATCTTTTGTTTTGTTCTAGGAGTGCAGTATGCACCAACATGGATGTGATTTCTTGTTTTTGTTGTCTCTTCTTCCAAACTTTTGTAGTATCTTTCTTTTGTGTGGTGATGAAATTTCGATCTTTGTTTAGTGCATACCAAATTGGCTCACATTCTTCTTCATTCCCCCTTTTTGTTTTCTCTTCCATACCATTTTATATCCTAGTCTAGAAGGTGTTGTCATGCTGCTTCTACAATCTCATGCTATGTATCCATAGTTATTGCATTTGTAACATTCAACTTTGTAATGTAGGGGAGAAAATGGAATGTAGTTTCTATCAATAGTCCCATGAAAACTAGTTTGGTTGTTCATGTGATCATCCACATGATTATGTGATTTTGTACTTTTATTTCTCACATAATTATTTCTTTTATAGACTCTACAATTTATTGCCTAATGACCATTTTTTTTACAAGAGTAACAAATACCAAGAAATGTACTTTGATACATGGGTATTGTTGGTCTTCTTAGAAGGGTATTCCTTGTTGGTCCTTGCTGATCACGATTCCTTTCTTTGTTGCCTTTATGACTTCAAGGTTTATTTTCAGTGTTCTTTTCTGGGAGTCTAGTACTTCCTCATTCACCTTCTTGAGTGATGCCAAAACAGATACCGGACTTGTCAAATGGTGATCTTTGCTGGCGAAGGATGTCATTTAGGGATTCAATTCTCTTTTTGAATCTCTCATTTGTCCTTTGTTGTGTTTGCATCCTCTCCATTTCTTCTTTTAGATTAACAACTTCAATCTGTAACCTTTCAATCTTTTCTTCCTTTTCCCTTAGTAGTGTCTGTTGATCATTACTACTATCTTCCATTTGTATTTTTAAATTTTGAACTTCCTCTTGGGACTTCTGTAGTTGTCCTCTCAGTGACTGGTTTTCTTTTGAAAACTCTTCTTCCTGTTCAACATCCTTGGTTGTCTTCAACAATTCTTCTTTTAGGGACATGATTTCAGCCTCCTGATCATCACATATATATATTTTTCCTCTAACCGATTCATCATGATTCGTTTTGTTTCAAAATATCCTTCTAATTGTACTTTCAAAATATCATTTGATTCCTTTGCATCTTCATACTTCAACAATTGATGCCTAAGTTGCTAATTTTTCTTTCTTTCTCTTCTTAATTCAGCAAGAGCATAAATGAGTTCTCCTTCTTAGTCTACTTCAACTTCTACTCCAACGATTTCTTCATATTCATTTTCAAGGGATTCTTCTACTTCAATATTACAATCATTACCTTCATTTAATGAGCCATTTTCTTGATCAATTTTGTGAACTTTAATAATGGATTTTGTCTTCATGAATGTTTCTTCTAAGTAGGAATTTTGTAGTTTGACCCAAATCTCATTGGTTGAAGCACACTGTCAGATTTTGTCCTTCTCAACATATGATAAGCTGCTCAAAATTGCATTCCTTGATGTTGCATCGCTTTTATGTAGCCTTCTTGTAGTTGCACCTTGCAGGAGACAAAGGGTATAGTTATAATGAAAGGGTTCAATGAAGGGTCCTAACCTACATACAAATATAACATTAGAAATGTAATAATTCAATATCCCGGGCTTAATAAGGGATTTTATACATAACATGGGGCTTTGTCTAGGGATTAACAAAAAAAATTGAAGAAAACACAAAGATACAATTATGAATAGGAAAAGAGATGGATGCATTCTGATTCTCCTGCTGACTCTGGGATCAGCTTGATGTATTTGATATATTCATTGATGCTATTGATAAAGGCATGACCACTAGACCCTTCTAAAAGTTTGTTTGCACACTACACATAAGCCCAAATTAAATATATATATATATATATATATATATATATATACACCACTAGTCGAATCCAAATCCATTTGTGTTTTGAGTGTGTAATATGAGAAAGCATTTGCAAGAAGATACTATTACATTGTCTTTGCCATGGGGACNTATATATATATATATATATATAGCTAACCGTCCCCATGGCAAAGACAATGTATATAGCTAACCGTCCCCATGGCAAAGACAATGTAATAGTATCTTCTTGCAAATGCTTTCTCATATTACACACTCAAAACACAAATGGATTTGGATTCGACTAGTGGTGTTGTTGTGTGAGAAGAGATGAAAGAAGGTAGGATGAAGATGGTGCAACATGTCGGTGGAAGAAGACTTCGAAGAAGGATAAGATGGATGGTGAATGTTGTTCCATTTGAATATATATTTTAGTTGTTATCATAGCGAGTGGTGGACAGCTGGATGAAACATTAGCTTGTAAATGGAGGAGCATTTGCTAAGCCTTAGATCTAGAAACCTCTGAGAGAGGCAATCCACATATATAATATCTGGAAAAAAATGGACAAGACAGATGTGAAAATGGATGAAAACAGGTCGTTGCTTTCAACTGAGGTGATCCACAAGTATCTGGACAAAGATGGACCGAACAACTGTGAAAGCGGATTTCACAAATGAAAACAGGTGGCGATTTCTAATATGTTATGGACAAACAAGAAAAAATGGTAGATGAATGTCCCCTTAAAAAATGCCTTCAACATAAATATTTTAGATGAACCAAAATTATGAAATTATAAATGTAAACATAGTGTAACCATGAAATATCATGGTTTTATCAACATTGAGTTTTTCAATCTCAACGATTCAGGTCATTTCAATATGCTCATAAATAGTTGTGCTACATAATATTATGGATCCTGTTGTGATTCAACCATGTTGGGTATGTGTTATATTCTTTGCATGTGTGTGTGTGCGGGTGCGTCAGATACGACAACTGCATCTGATGATCCCTTCACCTAGAGATCTGCCGTGTGTGCCAGGCGCTTTCCTAGGGGCGTCCCGGGGGGGGCAAGTATGCCCCCCCTGGTTACACGCAACGCCCCGGTTTTTTTTTTTGGGGGCGATTTTTTGCTATTTTTAGCGGATTTGTAAATTAATTCCGGATTAAGGGATTAGGGTTTTGGTATCTACGGAATACCTAAAAACATTGTATATATTGTATGGTGAATGGTGAAATTCGAGATAATGAAAATAAGAAAGGTTTTCCCGGTTGAGGGTTTCCGGTATAAAATCTTTGTGTACTCTGTGTATGAGCCATTGATTAATTTCTGTATTGCTTAAGAATCTATATGCATTGCTTTACTTCATAGGTTTAAAACTTACAAACCATGAACCTCAACTCTCTATCACTTGAGCCAATACTAATCAATCTATCTGCAAATGTCAAAGAAAATCACCATGTCCATATTTGTCATTTCATATCTCTATGTAGATTCATGTCTTATACATAATTTTAACTACAATAATGTGTTACATAATTTCATTGAAGAGTTGTTGTGTAGACTTTTATTACAACTCATTATATGAGTCAATATCACAAGTGTGGAACAAAGCCACCGACCAATTTCTTCACCAAGCAAGTGATATTCACCAAGCACACTACTAATCAGATAGAGGAAGACGATACACTACCAATGATTGGTAGTGTGTTGGGTGGATATCACTCACTTAACAATCAACATAAAAGTATAATGATTTTCGTATCAAATTATTATTTTTCTATTATTGACATAATTACCTTCATTGAGATTTTTCCTATTAAATTGACATAATTGTGTTTGTTGGATATATGCAAATGTACAACACAATAGCCTATGTCCTCCATGTGACCGTGATGAGATTCCTTACTATTTCCCATTCATATTTATCAATGTAGATACTTTTTGCAGGGAAATTGATTCGTAAATGGTAGGCCTATGACATGTCTGTCTCACTAGCACAGATGCTTCTGTGGAATAAACTTACGTGTTTTGTCTTGATCTTATTTTCTGATTGTAAGTGTTGCAATATACCAGTCAATAGTCAAGTCAAACAAATAATAAACCCATCAACCACCCACTAGTTGAGTCGGTCCAATGGATGACCAATCAAATGCTTTGATGGTCGGGTCGACCAAATGAAAACTCGTCGAATGCTTTGATGGTTGGTTCGACCAAATGAAATCTCGATCAAATGCTCTGATGTTCGAGTTAACCAAATGAAAGCCTAGTCGAATTCTTTGATGGTCAGGTCGACCAAATGAAAGCTCGATTGACTACTCTAGTGGTTGGGTTGAACAAATGAAAGCTCGGTCGAATGAGTTGACCAACAGTTGGAAAAAATATCTAGAGGGAAAATTCGATCTTCAATGGAAAAAGAAAAATGTTTGCAAGGCGATTTTGGTAACCCACAACAAATAAAAACATGCTAGGGTGATTTTGGTCACCCATAAAAAATAAAAAATGCAAGGATGAATTTAGATGCTCAATAATGAACAAAAAATGCCCATAGATCTATAAATTCACCCAATAATTAATTCTTGGAGTGTGCAGACTGTGTGCAACCCGTATGGCTTCCGTATGGCCTATGGAAAAAAGATAAATTCTCAGGTAGTAGTGAACTTGCCTAAGCACAAAGAAAATGACTCAAACAAACAAGAAATCGCCCAAGCAAAGAGGAAATTGGCCAATAAGAAAATTGAACACCCAACAAGGAATAGATGATGTGGACGGGTGCTATAGGCTCACAATGTACTTCAACAGAGTATGGATAGATAACTGTAACTCATAACAAAGATACCTAAGAAAATAATGCATTAACTCTCAGATATCATCATTTAAATGGGATTGTTTTATTATGCACGGGAGAAAATTACAAATGGGCAAGCTATACACTAAATATGTGTATTGTTACTCATGGTAAATAACAAAATTACAGATGCCATGGCTTAGAGACAACTTCACTTAGAGTGAAAAAGCACATTAACTCCTTCATCCACTCAACCTCAAGTAGGCTGCCCTCTTCGAGCTTCAATTTTTTCTACTGTCCTTCCCTCTTTCTCCTTGCATCTCCCTCCCTTGTCCTCTTCACTGCAACTCTCATTATTTTTAATGGGATTATTTTGGAAGGCCGACCATCACAATTTTTCGTTTCACCTTCCCATTGTGCTAGAAGACCAAATAAAATGAAATAAAACAAAACATGTTTATTTACAACATTTACAAACATTTTCCAAGATCCAATTCCGATAAAAAATGAATGTTGTAGAGAGATGTCAAGTTATGGTTCTCGATAGATTTTCTAACACAAATTATTTCACATTCTAGGAAGATCTGATTAGAAATTGTCCTTAAAGGTTCAAAGGACACCGTAAAAAAACAAAACAAAACATGTTTGGAAATTGTACATGTATTCACTAGATTTAAGCATAGACGATGAGTGTGGAATTAAGTTATTTTATTGCCATGGTCATGTTTTTAATTCAGTGTTTTGAGGGTCCAGTGAGGCTTTGATGTGATCGGGTGGGTGTTATTAATAAATTTAATGCAAATGCATACCATTGGAGTCCAATATATTGCCATGACTTGGCTATTCCCCACAATTGGTGATCTGAACGAACAAATGGTTGAAAGATCCAATACTTGCAAGACAATTCAACAATTTATGAATAGGGAGGTTGTAATTCAGTCTTCTCATCATTGTTGGAGTATTTCTCTCTCCTGCAAGTCACCAATTCACTCGAGTTGAGTTTTAATTGTTGGTTGGTGTTTTCTCACTCTCCACAGGCCATTCACTCTCTTTGGGCCACCACTTCATTGTTGGCTAAGTGTTTTACTTAACCACATACCATGTGTACCCTTTGGGCTATGATTTCATCAGTATTTGGGTAATTTGCACTCACATATGCATAATACGACCTCTCCAGACCGGTAATTGAATGATGGTGAGTTGAATTCCTTCACCCACATGTCGCATGACCCAACCATAAACTATACTGTTGCTTTAGATAATTCATTGTCATATTGGTTGATTCCTTTTATTGCTAGTCAAATTAATTCATATCCTAGTTGATTCATTCCCTTTCTGGTTGATTCATCTCTTTGTTGGTCGGCTCAACTTTTGGCTGGTGGGGTATCCTCCATAGTTACTTTTTTTTGAAATAAAAGTGGTTTCTCTGTTCACTTATGAGTGTTGGGTTATTTATACATATATGCTAGATGGAAAGAGGAGCGTGTTATGTGTCCATGAGAGAGTATAACTCCAATTATATTAATTATGACCAAATAAAGGATATGTAAAAATTGGTCGAGTCTTACCAGTAGTTATTACCCATTCTCTTGTATCTTGAATGCTTCACTCATCTCATTATTTGCACCATCAAACTTGGGTGGCCATTGCTTCAATTTTATTTTGTTGTTGGATTGATATGAGTAGCCATGGACCATACTTCCTGTTGATGGTAATGGGAGCATTTCTTGCTTGTAAAACAAAGGAGTAATAATACTTTGTATTCTAAGTTGTTGTGTGAAAGCTACAACCATATATTATAACCATTAATCAAGTCTTTCCTTCAATCATTAGCTATCCACATAGATCGGTTCACATCTAATTGTTTCATTGGGTGGCATTGAATCCAAGAGTTTGATGTAAATACTAATATGAAGCCTTCTTGTTGTGTATGCACTATTGGAAGACTTGAAATATGAATATACATATGTATATACCAGGTTGGTATTCAGGCTATTATAGCTGAGAACTAGAACACAACCATTTTCCATTACCTTTCTTGCAATCAAGACACCCTAGAGACAACATCCCCATGAAGCAATTGCCTTGGCATTACAAGCCCAACAAGAAAAACCATCCTTTCATACCCCATGAGAAGGAGTAAGAAGAGAAGTTTGCACTCAACATCTCATTTACCATTGTTAGTTAGTGGAGTCGTGCATAGGCTACACTGAGAACAAATAACTCACATAAAATTGGTATTTGGTCACTGTTGGTATTCAAAGTATTTGCAAAGCATTATTTGTTATTGACCTTATTTCCTTATGTTTCTAGTTAGTTGCCATGTGTAGGTTACATTAGTCAACAATGGGTCATTGGTTTGCATATTGTAGGCCTTACAACCATTAGAATATATAACTCTTTGTACGAGATAGAGATAGAGATGAGAAGCTAATCTCCACACAATATTTGTGTTGGTTAAGTGAGTAGGTTATAAGTCCCTCATTTATAGATCATATGGTATCATATTAGTTGAATCCTTAACCATGACACAATTGTTAGGACATTACAAACCTTAGTATGGGTAAAGAAACATAGAGAGGTTGGAAGACTTGAGGGTCACCAATGCTCAACTTAAAGAAGAGAACCAACACTTGAAGGAGCAAGTCCAAATGTTCAGCTAGAAGATTTAAACAATGGAGAATAACCTCCATATCTCTACCAAACTATTGCCATTACTAAAGAGGTGGTTTGATGAATGCCAAGACTCCCTCACTCCGGTCATGGCGAATTGGGACAAGCACATAGTTCAGCTTATACACTTGGGAGGGAAGGCAATTTAGTTGGATAGCTGGAAAGAAGATAGGCTCACTCAAATGATGAATCAACTACAACAAGAGTTGGCATAGAAGGAGGAGGCCTTGGTAAATCTCTAAGCATTTGTCCAAAAGAATCAAGAATAAAGGCCACTTTCCATTGCCACTACCAAGGCTAGCACCGTGATCGAGACCAATATGGTAAGTTCACCTTCCATAGACATTTCTTAAGAATAACTTGGTGAATTTGAAAACCATACTAGAGGCATTAGTTCCAAACTCTTTAGGTAGATGGATACAATGGACAAGGGCTAGGAAAGAGAAGACAAGGCATCTTAAGCCCCGTTTTAGCTACACTGTGGGTCAATCATGAAGACCTAGGTTTGGATGGAAGAGGGGAAATAAGTTCTATTACCACGAAGACCACTTTTGTGAAGGTGGAAGACATTCCAGAGTTGCCCTGCTCATCAAAAGGAAGAGTAGCAGTACATGAAGGTGTAAACCCACTTCCACCTTAGCCTTCTTATGGTGGATTGAAAAGGAAGTTATGAGAAGAGCTTGAAGGTTCAATCCATACCATCACTCTGAAGAAGAAATAAGCCAATCAATTGGGGAAAGAAGGAGAGTAATACTAAGAGGATTGCCTCAAATAATACATCCTTATTTGTCACCACTTCAATAGGAAAGACCACAACACTATTGACT
>ML822430.1:12841-36121 GCA_009831015.1 Picea engelmannii
TATATATGAAAACATGTATATTTTCTAATATTTAATCATAAATTCACTTTTAATACTAAAATGAATAAAGTGGAAAATAATGATGTGAAACCCAAATGTATTTATGAAAATGATATGACGAAGGTTTAATTGGGCGATGAAATTTAAGGAATAGTGAAGGGAAAGGTGGATGAAAATACGACATTTCCGAGTCCCAACAGTAGACCCAACCAATGTTGTGATCATCACAATTATGCCACAACCTACGAGTGTTAAATAGTTGCACTCCACACTAGGACACACAGGTTATTATCACAGGTTCATCCGAAGATATGCCAACATTACTGCAGCTCTATAAAACCTACTGAAAAAGGATGAACCGTTCCAATGGAATCCATAATGTGATAAATCATTTGAGACACGCAAGGAGAAGCTCAGCACAACACAGATTCTGATATTCCCAAACTGGGAGAATGAATTTCACGTTCATGTAGATGCTTCAAGAATTTCCTTAGGAGATATCTTAACGCAACCTAGAGATGGAGCTATGGATCATCCTATCTATTTTGCGAGTCGAAATTTGTCGCAAGAAGAGCCAAACTACACAATGACAGAAAGGGAGGGCTTAGCTATGATTTATGCTTTTCATAAATTTAGACATTATTTGTTAGGTTCTCATTTCAAATTATTTACTAATCATTTTGCATTGAAATATCTAGTTAACAAACCTATGTTGGAAGGGAGGATCTATAGATGGTTGTTGTTATTTCAGGATTTTTTCTTTGAAGTTATCATTAATCCGGGGAGATGCAATGTAGGACCTGATCACCTGTCCATATTAGAGTCAGGAAAAAGTGGCAGAGCAGTAGATGATCAGCTCCCAAATGCAGACTTGTTCTAGGTTGAAGCCATACCAGAGTATCTGGAGGACATAGCAATATTCTTAAGTACAGGGGCCTTCCTAGAGACATATTTTGCAACACAGAAACACCACATGGTTGTTAGAGAAGTGGACTACCAGTTGATCATCGAACAGTTGTATAAAATAGGACTAGATAGTATCCTTAGAATATGTGTCCTAGATCATGAGAGACAGGATATAATCTTGGAATCCCATAGTGGGGTTGTAGGAGGTCACGTAAGAGGAAAGGCCACTACACAGAAATTTATACAAGATGGACTTTGGTGGGAAACACTCTTCAAGGATGCCAAGGTATACGTTATATCATGTGATGTTTTTCAATGAGTGGGTAGGTCGTCACGATGAGACAAATTACCACTGCAACCAGTTAGATCTCTACAAGCATTCGAGAAATGGGTATTTGACTTCACTGGACCAATCAACCCCACAGCCAAGCATTCAAAGGCTAGGTACATCATCACCGCAACTGACTACCTTACATGTTGGGTTGAATCAGTAGATGTTCAGGACTGTTCGACCGATATTGTTGCCAGGTTCATCTTTGAGAATATTATCACCCGTTTTGGATGTCCTAGGAGCCTAACCAGTGATCAGGGAGCTCATTTTAGTAGTAACACTATAGCAATGTTTACAACAGAGCTCCTGATTCAACACCACAAAAGAAGTCCCTGCCACCCACAGGACAATGGAACAGTCAAAGCCTTCAAGAAGTTTCTGGAAAGAGGGTTGACAAAGGTCTTTTTCACAAACTGAGAGGATTGGGATGACAGAGTCCTAGTAGTACTATGGGCTTACAGGACAACCACAAAGAAACTCCATAGGTACACATCGTTCCAGTTAATTTATGGGAGAGAAGCAGTGGTGCCTGCAGAATTCATCACCCCAAGTTTGTATATTGCACAAATCACACATATGTTGGAAGAGGAATCCATTAGACAGAGACTTATGGAGTTACAATAACTCAAGGAGACCATATTTCTAGCATACTTCCATTAGTCAGTGGAAAAAGAAAGAAAAAAATCTTGGCACGACATGCACATTAAGGCAAAGGTATTTAAGCAAGGTGACAAGTTTCTACTCTATGGTAGTCGATACTAGAAGCATCATATCAAGTTGTGCATGCACTAGTTGGGACCATTCATAATTACAAAGATCCAAACCTCAAGAGAAGTCAAACTCACGCAACTAGATGGTGTGTTGCAGCTAGGATGGGTGAATGGTTCTCACCTAAAGCCCTATATATATCAAAACTTAGAAAAATGGGTTGTCACTCTAGTCTAGAGGATCTTGTACAATAGTTAGATTTGAGTTTTTCTTAAATTTTGTAGATTCAGTTAATAAAGTCGATGTGCGTAGTCTTGCGGCATGACACATAATTCATTTTCTGTTTAGGTGCTGTTTGATATATAACTAATGAATCAGCAGTGTAGGATCTGAATCATAAGAGAATCCATTAATGACAGTCATCAATATGACGGGAACCTCCTTTGTGGTTGGAGGGAGTACAAATCCGAATACGATCTGAGTCCATGTACCACATGAACCCAGTCTAGTCATAGTCGTTATGACCATTACCATACCCTTCCTAAAGTCAGTTAAGCCATAAATTCACGATATGTAAATATGCCATCAGAGTTCGCGCCAATATACCCACCCGTCAAATGGAAAGGTTTGAAATTGGCCAAGTCCCTATTTCACTCGTGCAAGTAAGTAAATGCCAGAATTGCCCAATAGGATTTACCCCATAAAATGTCCCATCCAACAAATCAAATCCAGTTGCGTCCATAAGGTCATGATGAATAACAATTATTGCTAAAATTTCCCACTAAGACAATTATAAGGCCCTAATAAATTGTCTGAGGACACATCATTTCCAAAGAACATAGCTAATTCTGAATTCAGTAGAGCGAACCAGCTTGCACAATTATGAAACTCGTAGTCATGATATTAGTCTGTAGATTTCCAAATAAGTGTGAATGTCGAGAGACATAGAAAGTTGAAGCACCGTGTCTAAGGAAGTGGTACCAGATGAGCCCTAAAACCCCCGAGTTGAGGTTGTGGGCAATCTCAAAGGGAAGGTGGATCATGTTAATCTCCTTGATCTTGGTCTAATAGATCCAGTTTTGTTCCCTCAAATGCACACATATGTCTTTTGGGAGATGGATCCAGATGGGTTAGGAGGCATGCAATTCATGCCAAGACTATAATTTGTCAACTTATTCAATTCGACCATCATGAATCTTAGAGACCTACTAGTATTCAGTACCACTAGTGAGGTCATGCGGTGCACAAAATTTCTGATAAGTAGGGTGCATGATAGAAGTCTCTGTTTGGATAAGAGATATCCAATCCATGTTTAAGACATCCATCAACTTATTGGACTGTCATTCGAAGGAGAAGATGTTTCGAAAGGATTTCAGGGTCCTGGTAAGCATGGAAAAAAGAAAGGAGAGATCAGCCTGTATGAAAAAATCAACATGAAGAGGGGGGGCACACAAAAACAATCGACCCCATATTACCATAGATAGTCTAGAATAGTTATTACATCATAGCCAACAAGGTTATGAGATCATACTACAAGGGTGAATGCATGCTAGATGCATTATCAGTAGCAAACTTTTGTGCCAATGGAGTTGTATTCAATTGGTGTAGTTACATGTTGGAGGAACTACTAGTGGTATGTGAGGAAGCACAGGAGAAGGGAGGAACCTTCACTTATGGATATCTGCTCATGGCATTCACAATGTTCAAATGGAAGCCACCTATCAGAAGGTCTTCGGTGCTACTAGATAAGGGTCGCGTGGAAAATATGTTCGAGCCATGGTATTCAAGGTCGGATTCAGAAAATAAAACCTTCAACACCACAACATTTGCTAAGTGGTACAACGACTTGATAGATGCAACACAGAGGCTGCATATTCCGCAGGATCTCCTCAACTGAAATACGTGAAACATTGCCTTCAGCATGAACCGGCACCATACATTTGTCTAGCCGAGACATATTAGCAAGGAATATTTCCATACAAGGATGTTGTTGTTCTATCTGGACGAGGAGGCCTTAGATAAGGAAGTAATGTCGTGGCCAGGAGTCAAACACAGCCCACGCAAGTCAGGAATGAATTATATTCTTCATGTGGATTTGCTAAAGAAGACACTCAAAGAAGAAAGAGTAGGACCGATATCATGTCCAGAGTCACAGAAGCCAGAAGCTCCAACACAATCAGAATATAAGGAGGAATAAGGGACACATCCATTAGAGTGTAAGAAAAGAATGCTATCAACCTTCCTCCCACTACTAGTTGATGTCATGTTGTCAGGTGAGGACATCAACCAGATCCTGAGTGTTTTTTTCATTAATGAACCAAGGATGAAGAATCTTAAAACCAGATTTTCATTGAATAAACCTCTAAACCCCCAACCCCTTGCATCATTCATCCCCCACACCTACTCAGAAGTCAAATCAAGCCCCGTCATCCACATTCAGGATGACCCTGAGCCTGAAACATTTCCAGCCACATTTGTCATTGAGCACCCTCCATCACCACCACAACCCTAGTCACCAAACCCTAAAACCACCTGTCCACCCCAGACCACAACCCCAGAGCCAATGCAGCTCGACTGTCCAAGGAAAGAGGAGCTAGAACTCCCATAAACAACCCAAGAGTTGTCTAAGCCGATACTAGAAGTTTCTGGTCCAAACCCCAAAGTACCTGAGAAGAGCATGAAGTTGACTGGTCTGAACCCAAACATCCAAGAACAACATACTGAGCCTTCGGCACAAGGAAAAGACACCCAAACTATGGAGGAGTTGAAAGCCCAAAGAAACCTGCAAATCACCTCACCAGCCAAGGGTGAGGGTGCCCAAGAAAGCACAATGAAGGAAGTAGACACAAAAAAAGAGAAGGAGATATCAGAGCCTCAAAAGGAACTAGAATCAACAACTAGGAAAATCCCAACATCCGCATGTGACCAGATGGAGTGGGTTCTCCAAAACCCTCAGCAATGCACAGAACTGATGAAACTATGCATAGCTAGAATAGAGGTTTTGACTCTCTTACCCTCAGAGATAAGGCTAAGGATCGTGCCAGGACCATAAACAAAGGAGGAGGTACAGACACACTCAGATCACTCAACAACCAGTGGACTTCCACTGCAGACACGAGAACCCAGAGACGAAGCCCCTTCATCAACTGACCTGGTACATTGACCAGTGACACACTTATTTGGACTGATCAGAGCATCAACGGATCAGTTAGAGAAAAGGCTCCAGGAGGGCGAGAGGTATGTTGAGGCTGCAAGGAAGGAAGAGTTTGTCACACAAACATGCAGGACATAGGAAGTGCACAACAAAATCTAGGTTCAGCGCAAACTAGAAAGAGTGCAGGAAAGACTTGTTGAAGCCTAGTCAGAGATTCGCAAGGCTGCAACCCGACTGCATGAAGCCAGTGATGAAGGTGAGACATAGCACCATATTGAGCTTGTAAAAGGATCATGGACAAAACTTGCCACTCACGTTGAGAATCTAGAATCATAGTTATAACAGAGTCAACAAGAAGCAAAGCAGCAACCTCAGAAGCTGCAAGAGAATATGCAAAAGATAGTATTGTAAGGCAACAATGCCCGGGAAGCACTACACAAGCACACAACGGATTGCGCAAATTTTTTTATGGAATTCAACGATTGTATGGGAATCATTGCTCGATGCAACCAAGTCTTGGAGGATGTGTGCACCAGGATCCAGGTGCTAAATGAATAATTTGTGGCCACAATGGATCTGATGGAGCAACAGAAGAATTTCGACCAAATACAATAGGTGGACAATGAACTGAACGCCCTCTTTGAGGCATAGTCTGTAGAAAATAAAGAGTTGTGTGACTTCCTACCTGTCATTCATAAAGCTTACATTCAGATTCATCAAGTTGATGCAACAACAGATTCTGAGTGGAACTTGTTGGTCGCATCCAAGACAAAGGGGTATAGTAAAGAGGAGACCCAACAGTTTGTTGCAGAGGCATCACTCCTCACCAGGAAGTGGCAGGATAAAGTTGGAAACTTTCAAGGAGTAAAGGAGAGAGCCTTATAGTTGGTCCCAGAGTTCAACCCTTCATTTGAAGAGGTAAAAGAAGAGAAAGAAAAAACAAAAGAGTTGAAGGAAGAAGAAAAGGAGGACAATGGGAAACAACAGATGCTCCTGGAATATGCAAAAGAACCAAGAACTTGACTCGAGGGTGAGTCAAGGATTATGGTCAGAGCCTACTGAGCCCTTCATTTTTGGGATAAGGAATTACGCAAGTTTTGACTGAGCACTAGTTGCGCAAGCTTCATAAGAAGCTGAACAACAGAGAAAGTAAGAGCAACAAAAATCAGTTGCGAAGGACAGTGCAACACCAACTAAGAAACAAACGGTTGCAACAGAACAAGGAAGCACGCAAGCGAATATGGAAGACACAACCTAGCTATATATAGGACTGAACATAATTGTAAAAGGGTTATTCGGTCGGGATTTTAGTGGTTGTGTGTAGCTTGATGGGTTAACTAGTGATTCAACTGAATTGTGATCAAGCTCAGTCTGAGCTTTCCCTCTATGTGAGGTTGTTGTAAGTCGACTTGAGTCAAGTCCTGAGTCTATACTGTAACCAATGTATCAGTCTAAGAACTAGAGTTATGTAATATGATTTGAGTCCAAAGTCTATACAGAGCTCCACTGAGTGTTTCTAAGTATGTAATTAAAGAAGGATTCTTAAGATAATATGAAGAAGGACCTGGATTTTCAAAATATGATGTGTCTCTGTGTGTTTCACTTATTCATTACAGTACTTATTTATGGTTTATAAGTTCTTCTTGATGGTTCTATGTTTAAAGGCTTGCTCATAATGTAAGTAGGTTTAATTCTTGCACACTTAAGATTCAGATTTGTTCATGTCTCCTGCACAAGGTCTGGATGAGTCATGAAGGTTATGTGGATCCTCTTAAGTCTTTTCCTTACCCTTCCCTATCTATTTGTCTCAACAGTGCTTCGGATGAGACTTCTTCTCTTCGGAGGAGATGAAAATGCCAGTGCTCTAGAATACTCAGTACCTTTTGTTGGTAACCTAAGAAGGAACCTGGTCTAATCAAACTTGTGCCAAAAATACCATAATATGTGGGATATGTATCAAGTGGGACACATTGTTGCTCATTGTCACACCATGAGATGTTACAATTGTAGTGGGTTTGGCCACAAAGCTTAGGATTGCTAGAATTCAAGGAGACATTCAATGAGGATTGATTCATATAGCATGGAAAGAAGAGAACATGTAACTTGGAAGGAATAAAATGTTTAAATGATGGAATCTCATAGTACAAGTATAGAGAAATCAGGACACCCTGAGAAGTGGATGAAGAAGGATGAACAAGAAGACATGAATGAAGGAATAAAGAATCAAGAAAGATTCACTCTTTCTGAAGCATACGGGGGTTCCCATGGGAGAAGTTGCATACATATGCGAGGTTACCTATAGAAAGGTTGTGTACATACACAATTTGTCTGTGGAATAGGTTGTCTAACTATGGGAAAAACCTCAAGAAGAGGAATGTACAGATGAGTTACAACATGGTTTTATGGTATAACTCTGTTTTGCAGGGTCTGACATGGTGTGTTTCAAGTTTTCATGATTATATGCTTGCATGTGTGTTTGATGTATGTATAGTGATGGCATATGGTTGAGTGTTGAATATTATCTATCTTGGATGAATGGTACTAATTTTAGTGTGTGGAGTGATGAATTCTTGATAAGGTATATTGTTGGTTATGTTCTTAGGGATGTTATGGCACCTTGTCTATGAGATATATCATAATGATGTGATGCTAAATAGAGATATATCATTGATCTATTGAGGGACACTCTTAGTACATGTTTAGAGGTACTATTGGCTACTTAGTACTTGTTGTAGTGAATGGTTTTTTAGGTATATTTGTCATGGTACATGGCTGGTACATATGTGAGCTCCATTGATATATCTTATGATGTATTGTTAGAGGCATATTTGTTGGATTTCTTAGTGCATGAATTTGGCATGTGGTTGAGCTACATATTGGGACATGTACTTGATGAGTGGATGAGGTGGTTATGTTGTACATCATTCATGAGTCATAGCTTGATCTATACTTAATGTGTTATTGGTACATACTTGGTACATTGGTTGAGGCACTTGCTAGAAGTATGGTTGGCATATGGTTGATACACTCCATTGATGATATCTTATGGTATATTGTATGGTATTGATGTACATGGTTGATGTACATGGATGGTGTGCATGATAGGCACACAATATGGCACAGGATGTACATGGTTGATGTTTTGTTCATGATTCTGTATTCATTGTTGACATATAATTTTCTTCATGATGTACGGTATGGCACAAGTTTGAAGCATGTACAAGTTCAAGGATCATCATAGGAAGATCAAATCATTCTTGAGTAGTTGATCTATGTTCTGGTTGAGTAGTAGCATTTGCAGTAGAAGCAGATTGCAGTGGTAGCATATTGTTCATATTGTATAGAATATAGAGGGAGACATACCCACAGGGGTAATTATTCTTCTTCCCATGATTGGTTGTAGCAGCATGATTCTAGGAGGAGAGATGATTGGTAGCCATTCCATCAGCATTGCATCAGAGTGATATATTTTGTCCAAAGGGGGAGATATTATTTAGAGGAAGCTCAAAGGCATCCAGATAGGGGGAGGATCCCCAAGGATATTTCAAGAAGGGGGAGCAGCCCCAAATAGAGAACTACCATTTTACACTGATGTCAAAGGGGGAGAGATAGTCACATTGATGTGGAAAGATCACAGAGGGAGCATGAGAATTTCCATGTGCAAGTGTTGCCATTAATGATTAGTGTTGACATCAATGTTGGTGTTGTCATCAATGTCAAAGGGGGAGATTGTTGTATTATGTTTTCCTTGATGTCAAAGGATTTATTTCAAAAGGTTGATGTCAATTATTGTCTTTTTTTTTAACAAAATCGGTTATGAGGATTTTAGTTAGATAGCGGCAGAGAGGGCTTCCAACCCTTACAGTTTCAAAATGTGAGTTGTTGCTTAGAATAGAAGATTCTTAATAACGAACCTATTCTTACTTGACTCTATACATGCCGATTAGCCTGCCAATATCGAGGATTTAGCCTACTAGAAGGGCTTCTGAAGGTCCTCATAACTTCCATTATCTATCATTCTGGAGACGCTAACTGGATCAGTAATCTTTCTTTGAAGAAGCTTCAGCCGTGGCCTCAGAGATATTTCCAAGGGCCGTGGTTAGCTCTTCTACTTGGAGTTCCAACTTACAGAGTCGTTTGCCAAGATCTCCCATGAAATTCACAGCGTCTTTCAACCCAGCTTGAATCTCGTTTGACAGGTCATCTTTGATATCCTGCATCTCCATTTCAAGCCGCTCCCACTTGTACTTGGTTGTGGTAGCCTTGATGTTGTTCAGCTCAGCCCAGAGAAGCTCAATACGCTCCTGTGGAGTGAGGCTCGGTTTGGACGCAGAGTCCTTCTTGTCCATCGTTGTGAAGAAATTCAATGCAGGAGGAGAGGAGAGAGTTGCCAGGGAACACTTGAAGATGGGAGCAGGCAGACCTTTCTTCCCCTTATGAAGAGAAACCGGGACAAATCCCCGAGGAGCCGCCCAGCCCGAGTAGGATTGCAATCTTTGGACAGGGGATTTCTCATCCAACATCATGATGAAGGATCTAGCGATCGGTCGGTTCGTTCTGTTATTCATGTGGAGCTTCAATGCTTGGGATCCATTTGACTTAAGGGATGGGTTGATAGGACGTGTCTGCATTCACTTTTATGATTCCTTTTCTCAGAAGAGATCCAATATTCGCTTGAACATCTGCATGCCCATTCAGGCCTCTTAGCACGTGATTCATGTGGGATGCTTTGAAATGACTGAGTAGGAGGGCGGATATTCTGTACAGCTGGGATAAAGTGCTGTCCTTCGGCATTTTTTTGGTTATGAGTGTTTCCAGAACTTGCTTGGAGTCCCCGAAAATTCTGAGAGACTGGATTCCCATTTTTAAGGCCTGATGGAGACCTTGCCATAGAGCGAGAAACTCCGCCTGGTTGTTGGATGCATGGCCTAAAACCCATGCATACACAGTGTGAATGATGCCTGAAGGGTCAATTATGATTCCTCCACCGCCTGCCTGACTCGGGTTTCCTTTCGAGGCCCCATCGAAGAAGAGGCACCATTCATTGAGAGTCGACCTCCATTGGATAAATTCCTGCTCCTCCAATCTTATTTCCCATTTCCTAATTGGCTTCGATTGAATTTGAGTGATATTGTTATGATTTTGGCTGAAATCCTTAAGCCATCTGTCTTCCTCCTCCGAGAGTGGGCCAGAGTTCCTAATGTAGGTCTTTCCGCTTATTGCTTCTGCCAGCAATGTTCTAGCTTTGATTGCCACCTGGGAAGGCAGTCTTCCGACTTCATTGAATATCCTGTTATTTCTTTCTAACCAAAGTTTCCAACAGATGAATTTGGGAAGCCACATCCATACTGTTTTGAGGAGGTGCTTCTTGTGCAGGTCAAAAGGGGATAAAGTCTGCCAGTTGTTTAAGAAATCCGAAGCCAATGGGGGTGGACGAGGAGGAACCCCGCCCAGGAGGAGGCTCCATACTTCTTTTGAGTACCCACATTCGAAAAGGAGGTGCTCAGGGGTTTCTTCGTGGTCTCTACACAGAGGACAGCGGGAGGGTCCCTCCCAGCCCCTCTTCTTAAGATTGTTGTAGGTTAAAATACTGTTGTGAGTCAACGCCCAGGAAAAATGGTCAACTTTGGGGATAGAAGGGAAGAGCCAGAGAGATTTCCAAGGACCTGGGTTTGGGGGAACCCAGGGGATGTTAAGAACAGCCTTATAACCTGCTAAAGCTATATAGTTCCCTGTGGGGGAGCCCCAGCCTCGTTTGTCTTTGTAGTTGGCCCCGATCGGAGCTTTCCCATGGAGATACTCTAGCAGGATCATTGCTTCTTCATGAAGCTCCTCCGTATAGCACCCTAAATTCCAGTCTTGCCAGGTGAGATGAAGGTCAGTTTTCCAGAGGGAGATGTCCCAAAGAGTAGTACGATTGTTGGCTGAGAGCCACTTCCCAATATGCATAATGTCCCGGACTCCTATGAGTGGAGGATCGCCGAGAATGGAATCCTCCATGATACGGATTTTTGCTCCGTTCCCCGGGATCCAAGTGAGCTTTGACTGGAAGAATGCGAGAGCTCTAAGGCAAAGGAAGAAGATTGGGGACCCTTTCGTTCCTTTGGGAGGCATCTCTAGGCAGCGGTCTCGGTCTCCTCGGAAGTATTTTTTCCTGAGGATTTGCTTGGTCCGGGTTCATTTGCCAGTGATCATTCACCAAAGCAGCTTGCCTCCCATAGCTAGATTTTGAACAGCAACATCCCGGATGTTCAGTCCCCCTTCCAACTTGGAATGCTTGACCTTGGTCCAATTAATCAGATGGAGTTTTCTCGCACAGTTCTTGCCCCCTTCCCACAGGAATTTTCGCAGCATTACATCAATTTTGTTTTGATCTCAATTATTGTCATAGTGATGTATTTGTATCATTGATATATTGATTATTGGTTATATGGTCATTGATGTAATTGTTGTCAAAGGGTTGATGTCAAGTGGTGTCATAATGATGTGTTGATATTAAAGGGATTTGTATCATTGATGTCATGTCATAGTTGATGGGAAGAACCAAATGGATAAACTCCAAAGTGGTCCCATTATGGTGAAATCCCTCACAGGAAGACGCTCTGTGAATTCCAAATGGTTAGGTGGTTGAGTAGCCCAGCAGTGTGGTTATGGAACCCAAGTTTGAATGAGGAATGATGTAATGAATATCAGTGAATTTGTAGGATAAAATATTCCATATGGATAGTATATGTCATGTCATTTCCGGTGATATGTGGAACATAACATAACACCTCACAGTTAAAGAGTTATGGCCATGTAAAGTTGGAGAGCCCTCATGAGTTATCTAGAAGCACCTAGAAGGTCAAAGAAGTCAAGAAGGTCGAAGAAGTCAAATTATTCTAGAAGATCCTGGGAGAAGTTGACCAGTCAAAGTGGTTAGTCATCGATTAAGGGGTTTCAACAAGAAAACAATTAAAAATAAATTATTTTCAACTAGAAGTGGAGAGTTTACTATTTGTGGATAAAGTGGTTGTAAGTGGACAAAGTGGTTAGAAGTGGGTTAGCCCCAAAAGAAGGAAGTTGAGTAATTTGGTTAGAAGATAACCACCAGAGGAAGCTACTTGGAGAAGTATAAATAAGAGAGAGAGGTTCTCTTATGAGTATGATCTTTGAGAATATTGGATATCCATTTTTGAAAAGTTAAATGGGCAGGTATTATTGATAGATAAAATTCACGGCAAAAAATTTGTGATAGTAGAACTGTGGCAGTAGAATAGCGGAAACAAAACTACGACAACATAATCGCAGTAGCATAACCATGGCAAAAAAAACCATGGAAGTAGAATCTCGACAATATAATCAAGACAAAAAAACTGCGGCAGTAGAATCGAGGTAGCAGATTTGGCAGTTGCAGAAAGTTGGAAGTTCAGTAACCACATCAGATTTGCATATTGGAATTGTTCCAATTATTGCATGGTATGGTATAGGTCTTGATTATCTCTATAGGATTAAATATATAGTTTTGGCACATGGTCTTTTGTAAGGGTTTATGGTATTTTTTTTATGGAGAATATGGTGTATTGCTAGAGGTATCTTGTTGGTTAACCTGGTGATATTGTGCATATGGTTGAGATTTGAATTGATGATTGATCTTTGTGAGTAGATCAGATTTTGATGATGAGATTCATGAGACAGGTCGAGGTGACAGGTTGTTGTGATAGGTTGTGTTTTGCATAGTTTATGCACTTGTCTTGGTATAGACTATTGGTACAGTTTGACATATTTATTTATTTCTACAAGCTGGGTATTGTACTTGAGGGTTGGATTCCTCAGATCTCAATTGGTGCTGAGATATGTAGGCTAGGTCTTGCAATTGAGAGTTGGTGCTCTCTTTGAGCCGGTGCTGATAAAACATGAGATTGAAATCTCCTATAATATATAATACCAAAAACTTAAACATATATCCGGTGCTCTTTGTGTTCATTATTGTGAAGGTTTAAAGTTTTTTATTTTTTGTGTATGTTGTTGAGATATGTTCACATGCAATCAACTAAGTGTGAATGGAACTAATGATTAAATGGTCATTTCTAACTAAATTTTTAAAAGAAGTTTAAAAAGATCCTCACATTGATTCACCTTGCCCCCCTCTCAATGTGGTCAGTGTGTCCAACATCTAGTTATGGCTACTTGAACATTGCACAACCCATTTTTAATCAAATCTGGGCCTCTTCTGATCTTCGAATTTTCAAGGTATTTCTTCCATAAAAATTTCAATAATATTTGTACCAACATGTTCTTCTCTCTGGTAGATTTCCAAAGTACTCTCACGAATCTGATTTCAACTCCTGAAGCTCAAGTTATGGCCATCTGTAGTTTTACATTTTATTCCCCTTCAAATTTGCTGCCTTCTGTTCTTTGAATTTTCTGGGATTTTTCAGTGTTGGTCTAGCTTCTTTCCTCCTCAAATGTGTTCTCCTACATGAGGCATTTCAAATGAGCTATACTGGGCATGATTTGGACTCCCAGAGCTCAAGATATGGCTTCCTGAAGTTGACACTTAACTTCATTTGACTTTCTCACGGGGTGATCTAGACCGTTGATCTTCATCCCTAAAAAATTATCCCACATGCATTAGGCAATTTGAGTTTTAATGGTATAGATTTATTGTAGCCCCCTTACTTGTTTTGTGTGTGGAACCAGAGGAGGCATAGGACCTAGGGCCCACATAGAAATTTTGGCCGATAAACCATACTAAAATAGGAAAAATAGAAAAATGAAATAAAATAAGAAAATAATATAAAAAAAAATAACCCAAATACCCCCACCCAAAATATTTTAAAATAATATCCCTTATTCAAATTTCGTAGAAATCATAGGTGAGGTGAGGCGGGGTAGAAACCTAATGTGAAAAATATCGAACCTAAAAACTCTCAATGGGTAATTTCACAAAGAGATAATCCTAAAATCATATATACCAAATTGTAGAACTCCCGAAATCCTAAGTTCAAAAAATTATTAAAATAATATTAAGGTGTTCGAACTCCGGGCTTAGGTAAAATACAAGGTGAGGCGAGTAAGTTTGACACTGATGCATGCGTGAAAGTCTCGAGGTGAAAACCTTCAATGGGAAAACTTTCGAAGAATGAACATCTCGAAGTAAAAAATACGAATGGTAAATTCTTGATGGCTTTGGTAAGATTCACTATGAAAACCTCGAATGGGATATTCTGAATGGCATAACTATTGAAATAATGTTAAAATAATGCCTTGGTCAAAAAATCTGAAAGGTTAATACTAAAGTAAAAACTACGAATGGTAAATTCTCAACAGATTCTGTAAGATTCACTATGAAAACCCCAAATGGGATATATCGAATGACATAAGTATAGAAATAATATTAAAATAATTCCATGGTCGAAAAATCCAAAACGTTAATCCCAACCTAAGTCTGAAAAAATAATAAAATAATACTAAGGCATTTAGACTTTGGGCTTCGGTAAAATCCAAGGTGAGGTGAGTAACTTTGACTCTGATGCATGTGCGAAAGTACCGAGGTGAAAACATCTGATGGGAAAACTTATAAAGTATGAACATTTGTTATAACCGTAAATTGCACCATACATTCATACCTGGCATCATGCCCTCTTACTTGTTATTTTTGCCAAGCCATCACTGAGAAGCTCTTCTTAAAAATACTATTTTTGAAGATGTACATGCCCTGCACCATTAATTCCCATGTATGTATTCTAGTTGCACCATTACTTCTTGCGTATGTACACTAGTTGCACCACTACAGCCTGCGTATACTTGAAAAAATTGCAAGAATTAAAAAGTTGCAAGGAATTCATTGAGATTACGGGATATTGGGTAGTTTCCCAACTATCCCATCACCTATAGCCTGTCACCCAACCGAATAACCATCCTTTTTTCATATAAAGGAGGTTTTGGGGTCTCATTCCAAATCCAAGTATAAGAATAGTGAAACTTTGCCCGTTTCACATCCCCTCCTTGCCCCAAGAACTTGTAGCCACCTTGTGATATTTGTACATGAATTTCCCATTCTTTCCTTTTTCCTCCATCATAAGCCTATTCCATTCCCTAGAGAGAGGTTGAGAGGGGAAAGATGCATGGAAGTGCAGTTGGAGCTTGGTGAAGAGGAGCCTAGACCAAGTTCAAGGAGTAGTCGTCGATCTCATTGTAATTAAACATTGTGATATCAATAAAAGGAATACATTTTTTGTCCCAAAATATGATGTCTCAAATCTTTATGTTTGATTTATGCTTTATTCTAACATCCAACCCGTGATTTATATATCATATGCATGTTTGTAGTTCCCTGTTTATTTGTTTTTGAATGCAGGTCAGCCTTGGGAGGAGACTTGTAGTCAGTGGATCAATCGAACGGGAAAGGATCGACATTGGACGCAAAGTTAAAGGTAAAGTTACTGGATCTTTTCACTTTGTATTTCATGCATGAATGTGGGGTATATTCAGGGTAGTTATAAAAAGTAGGATACTTGTAGACAGTTATATCTACCTACATGTTGAACCCTAGTATAGTCCATAGGGGGGTTTTCCCACTGTAGCATAATTGGCGACCATACTGGGGAATCCTCTAGGGTCTTAGGGGATATTTGTTTTGGGTGTTTAATTGGTTTTATTACCTTTTTTGAGTTTCTGCAAGCCTGTTGAGTCTTTAAGGGATTCTGGTCACCTGTTGGTGCCATACCAGTTCTCCCTGCCCTGTCAATCAGTCTGTTTGTTTTTTTTTTTGAGAAGTTGTAGAGGTGTACGTGGCCTGTAGTGGGTCTGTACGTGTACATACGCATCCTTCTCTATAGAAAACCCATGTACATACACAGGTTGCTTAAGTGTCAGTAGCGTACCCGTGTAAAGAAAATTTTTCTTTAAGAAGAGGCAGTCAACCTCTTCCCTGATTTAAGTCATACTTCTCAGGATTTCTTGATTAAGTACAGTGTCTATGTTGTTACAGTTGTAGCCTGGGTTTGACGTAAGTTTTATTATCTTTTTAAAGATTTCATTTGTTTTCTTTGAATGGGTTTTAGACAAGTCTGTGAGTCTTTGATCAACCTGTTTGGTGTCTTCAGTGACGCCCTAAGATCCACAGTGGGCCAGAGGTCCGTTTTCGGTCTTGTCTTGTTTTTCACTTTTTCCCCTTTCGCTTTCTTTAAAGAAAAAGAAAAAGAATTTATTTCAAGTTTCTTGTTTGAAGCATAAAAAAATAAAAATAAAAAAATTAGCATAGTGTTGTGTTTTCTTCGCATCTTGAAATCATTTCAAAAGAAAATAAGAAAGATAATCCTTCTTTGCTAGTGTTATTATAAGTTTCATTTTTTGCAAGATTCTTAACAACATCAGTTGCACTACCACACCCCTTTTGAGTAAATCAAGCCTTAAAAATAATGTTGAATTTAAAAATAACTAGACTTTTATGTTTGTAGGGTCAATCAACTAGTTTAGGCTAGAGCCTTGAATAAGGTTGGAGAGGAAACTCTTCAAGTCTTATAAACAAACATTGGAGTCAAAGCTAGGGAGTGTAAAAAATCCAATAAACGTGAAAGTTATCTGGGACCCCCCTCTAACATAGGGGATAAACACGAGGTCATGTGTGGAAAGGTAGTGGAGATAACCCCTCCAAATCCAGACCAAGCGTAGTCGGGAACGCATATTGAGGACTTGTCGTGGGATACTGTCGATTGCATTTTCCTACGGAGCTTCGTGGACCTCAAATCCATTCGATATCCTCAGTTGTCTTCCGGACCACTTTCTTTCCATACCCTCGATAGGTTTCTAGCTTGTTACCTTGCTCATTTTGGTCCACCCGACTGTCGACTATACCCACATGGTGATTGTTCGTGAGATGGAAAATTAGTTTCCTTTATCCTAGGAACTTACACAGGTGACTATGGAGGTATACCATGGTACCTAGAGTAGACGTCGGGTCACACTTTGTAGATTATACCTAGAGGGTTCTTCCATGTTTGAGTTGCACTTGCACCAGTAAGTTGCTCTAGTGTTGGCTAGCGCAACTGTTCTTCCAACTAGTTAGTTGTTTTCTTGATTTTCCTTTAGGAACTTTTAGTGTGTTCTCTATGCTCCTTATTTTTCCATAGTGAGGTATTTAGTCATTAATTTGGGTCTCTGACCTAGGGTGGTATACTTCCCACTCCGTCAGTCATGAGGAATTTTTGGTTTTCCACTTAGAAACGTGGAGCCGCCTCTCTATAGGCATTTTTTCTATAACACTAGTTTTCCAGATTCAGTGTGTGAGACTTTTACAGACTTGAACGATCCTGCAAGGGGAGAACTTGTGCATAATATCTTCATGGCTAAAGTTCCCAATGATACCAACCAAGGAACCCCTTTGCAAGGGGATTCTTGTTCTTTTCCTTTCTTCGGAAACATTAGTGTCCCTTTGATGGCCACTTTGTACAATCCTGGGTTGAATGTGGGACTACCGGTTTGGTTGGGTACCATTCCAAATGTCCTGAATGTTATTGACGCTTCTAAGTTAAGCACTTTATGTCATGGGAACCTTGTTGATGTTCCTTCATCAGAAAAGTCTTGGTTACTGGTGCTCATTTCATTTTTTTCTTGGCATATGTCGGAAGGAGAAACATTTCCTAAAGTCGAGCCATCAGAACTTTTGGCCGCGAGGTTTGGTACCTTATGGTATACGAACGATATGGTGAAGCAATGGTAGTCAAATGTTGTCTTCCATACTTATTACCTACAGCTAAAGCGCATCATTGAATCCTTTCTGTAGATGAACCCAAATACACTCCATCGATACGTGCCACTATTGAAGTTTTGCGCAGATCGACACTTCATCTACATCATCATGCATGGGGATGAAAGTAAGGAGGAACTATAGTCTTACTATAAGTTGACTGAGGAATACATGCAAGAGATCACTAAGGAATGGCTAGTAGAATTCCTTGTACCAGTGGAGGATGCAGAACTCTCTGACCCTGATATCATCGGAAGCCCATTAATCACCTGGGTCAAACATTATGGACAGATCAATGCCAAGAAAAGGAAGAAAAATGACAAAGTCCAAGACATAGAAAGTGATGAGAAGGATAGCACATCAAAGGAAACTGCGCCTGACTCACCCGCAGGAGGGGGAGGAGACGAAGTGAACCAAGAGGAAGGAGGGGAAGGAGGAGAAAAGAAGGACAAAGGTGAAGCTACACTGCCAAAGGATCCATTCACCACAATAAATCATCACAGAAGAGGAAGGTTTCCCTAGAGAAACCTTCGGCAAGGAAGAAGGCACACACCAACAAGCCTCAGTCGAAGAATGTGCTCACAGTGGATGACATTGGTCTCATCATCACAGTTGTAGAAGATACTTCAGAAGACATCTTGCAGAACATGGGGCAAAGCAGGATTCGATGTATGATAGAATAGAGAAAGATCTCAAAGACATTGAACAAGCTATCCATTTGAGCCATGCAGTGCCTACTACACCATCCTCAGCAAAAAATGTATAATTGGGAGATGAGCCCACCCAGTTGTGAAGGTTAGCAAATGTGACAGAGGTTCGACTTCATCAAGCCCAAGAGGAAAAGGAACGGGCCATAGAGGCCTTAAAGCAAGAAAAGGAGGAGGTCCTAGAGCAACTTCGAGTTACGCAGAAAGAGAAAGATGAACTTAGGGAAATGTTCGAAGAGGACAAAGAGAAAATCCAGAAAGAGAAAGACCAACTGCTCGCGGAGTAGATTCGGGTTAAAGAGGGAGTGACTAGAGCACTCTTCTCTATGTCAGCCTTGGTACAGGAGGAACCAGAGTCAACATAGATACAAGTGGGTAAGCTCACTGAGGCCATTCAGCAGGTTGTTGGTGCAATTATATGCATAATACATTACCAAACATAAATTATCAACCGAGATTCATAATCAATAGAGTTGATGCACTATATGTGCCGATAACAGATAGTTTCCTATGTCTGTTTAGTATAGATTAGATAAGAAAACCATTTAGAAACCAACACACTCTTAAAAATAAAAATCTTCACACAACTCGAAAGATGGAAAGAAAAATGCATAAACAAGAAAAAGCTCTTGCTCAGGTGATGGACATGTTCATTGATGGCTCATGAAAAGAAAAGATGAAATTTGATTCTATCTCCTGGAGCAACTAAACTAACAAGTGGAATTCTCCATTAAAGCTCATGTATAGTGAAATATGGAGATCCAACTGTTCCTGCATTACCATACTTTGCAACAAATTCGAATAGTAAAATTAAACAAAATAACATGAAATCAAAGTAACAGGTACATGAAATGAAAATCTACACTAACAATTTACAATAAGCTTACCAAGTTGGATCGGTGGCCCTTGTCGATGCCAACATGGAAGCTTTAGATCAACAAATGATAACTTCGAAGAGAGACAAAATCATTGAATCCAAACTTGCATTAATATTCAACAGGTAGGTTTACAAAAGGAGTCTCTTCATGAATCGAATCTACATCATAACAATTCTCCTCAAGAACCTATCTCATAACAATTCCCTTAATCTACATAACAGTGATTCCTCTTTTCAATCTACATAATAATGATTCTCCTCTTCTCAATCTACATAATAATGATTCTCCTCTTCTCAATACATAATAATGATTCTCCTCTTCTCATGAAGAGAAGGCACTCTATTTTATACATGAGATCTTTGAAAAGGAGATAAACATCTCATAATTATAGATCCACTTTTCTCTCAACCCATTTCCATTTATTACAAAATACAATCCCTTCAAATCCTCACACATATCTCTCATATATCTTGGATAAGATATGACAACTAAATCTCCATGACCATCTCCTTGGATTAGGATTGAATTATCTCCTCAAATATTGAAATGGTGGAGGAAGTATTTGAGAAGTATTTTGAATTAATCCTTCACATATCCCTACACATGATAAAGCTCACACATTTTTGAGATATATATGAAAACATGTCAATTTTCTAATATTTAATCACAAATTCACTTTTAATACTAAAATAAATTATTTGGAAAATAATAAGGTTAAACCCATATTTAATTATGAATATGGTATCATGAAAGGTTAATGGGGCGATGAAATGTGGAGACTAATGAATGGAAAGGTGGATGGAAATATGACATTTCTATGTCCCAACATACCCCCCAACTAAACTTGTTGCATGTCCTCATGCGACCATGCATGGGTCTAATAAATTTTGGCATCTGAACTTTGGCTTTGAGTGATGATAATGAATATTTCCAGGATGGGATTTACATGAGTAACAACTGACATTTTCTTATGGTTGGTTCTTATGTGACAACAATGAATATAGAGAATGTTGGCTCTTGTGTAAACAACAGTCATTTTGTTATTTGTTCTCTTGTTTTTATGATAATAAAATGTTGGTTATTGTGTGAACAACATTCATTTCATTATTTGTTCTTTCGTTGTTATGATAATAATTTACCCACTTTCTTGTTGGAATAAGAATACATCACTGAGTATAAGAAATCCCTTTTTACATATTTGTGAATCATGCCAATATGTAAATCAATGCTTATGAAGCAAAGTGCAACAGAGTATTGTTGGAAGAAAAAATGCTGGTAAATGGTAAATGAGACAAAAAATGGAATGGTTGTGGAAAAATGGAGTGATGATAGAGAATATAGTCCCCCCCCCCAATTGAATTGGTTGCATGTCCTTATGCAACATGGCATGATTCATAGAGGTCAAAAGGAAAGGGAGCATGGTGAGGGATTTTTCCAAATTCATTCACTCTAGCATGTAAGGAATTGGATGATTAAAGAGTAGAAAACAACATACCTCCACTTACCCAAAATTTTGATGAACTATGCAATAGGAATATGGTTGTTGCAGCTGTTGGAGCATGGAATATGTCGCTGCTGCATGATCATGTGAAAGGTAAATGCTACTATAGCTTCGACTGTTATCACTGCTGGATGAGAGAATGTGACATGGAGGAATCTCAAATGTTGTTGATGAATCATGGAAAAGAGGAAGAATGAAAGTGGAAATGTAGTAATCTCATATAGCCGAAGTCATGTTGTTGTAACTGCTGAGGAGTCATGGAAAAGTTTATAGTCTTCACCTGCTGGGAAACCTGATAGTACAATTCTAGTCATGCGAATGAATGTGTCGATGTCGAGCATGAAGAGAATTCATTGGATTACTGACCATTGATGAATTTCGTTAACCAATGCGAGGAAACTCATCATTGATGTCAATGAGTTCCAAGGTACCTGAGTACATCTTGCGAACTGTGAATGAATGAGCTGATGTCGAGCCACTTGCAAGATCTGATGATCAAGGGACATTGATGTATTACCATGATTGTCAGCGAGAGAACTTGCCATGAAGGCATGCAAGCCTCTAGGTACTCAAATGGACTCTAGTCTATATCCCAGATAAGGTGTTGAGGTTGATGGGGAAAGACTTGCTGAAAGGTGGGCCTTAAGGAATCCCACATCAGTCAACACAAGTTTTTACAAAATGATTGGTATGACTATAGATGAAAAGATCTCGGTAGCAACAGTATGTATGAAAGAAAGTAGGGTAATGTAGTTGTCAAAAAGGGAACTAAATGGTTTTATTTGCAAGGAAAAATGAATGGAAAAATAGGAAAGAGATGTATGCGACTCAGAAAGATAGGTTTGTGCGAAGTCATGAAGGATAAGGTGATGGAAAGTGGACTTCACGACATGAATGATGAATAATATTGGAAGGAGAAATGTAAATGATCATATCATGGAATAATTGGTTTTATGAAAGATGGCGGTGTAGCGGCAAATGTCATGACATGTGTGATGAAAAATTTATCCCCTTCAAACTTTTAATAAAGCATGTTTTTCTGAATAGTTTTGTGATTCTTGAGAATCATTGTGGCATGGAATGCGAGCATCTTCATTCCTGCAATCAAACTCAGTACTAATCCTGCAATGAAAACTTGTGAGATGTTCGAAGAAGAGCATAACATGCAGAAAGAAGTATAAATGCGACAAGGTAAAAATAAAATGTGTTTTTATACCTCTTGTCATGGTCGTTGCGCACACGCTTGTTTCATCATTGATCATGGTGTAAAGTGACTCAAGAAACCAAGTTAGCGTAAAATCGTAAAAACATGTTTCGATATTGTGTTCAGGAATTAGAGAATGTCCATTTGCATTTTTATTTGTTTTTGCTATTTTGATTTTTTTTTTTTTAAATAAAAAAGGTGTAGTACCTGCTATAATATATTATCTCAAAACTTTGACAAAGTAGACAGCTTCAAAGCTACAGTCACCAAAAAATGCTGCTGGTAACCGGAAACCAGCATTATTGGGAAACATCTAGCAGTTATATAGTAATATATTAAGAAAAAAGACATCTGTCCTGCCCGTAGGAAACCAGGACAAGTGCCAGTGGTCCAGAGAAACCTATAGCAATTAACACATAAAAACAAGAAACCTGGAGAACAGGGCAGCCTAGGCACCCGGTGACGTGTCGCTCCCACCAGCACCCGTCGAAATGGAAAAAGTCTGCATGCACATGGGGCACTTACGCTGAGCTGGGGCCCCGGAGAGCGCGTCGAGGAGAAAATCTATACGCTGGCCCATAATGAGAGCCCTGTGTTCCAAGTCCGCAATGTGGCTACGGAGCTCGAACACCAAGGCCAGGTGTTCATCGCTGAGGAGGGGACCATGCGTTCTGCCACCCAGGACACTAGGAGGAGCAGTCCTCCGATCCCCATCTTTGCCAATGTCAACCGTTGTCGTCTCTACTGTCACCAACTTCTCCAACTTCTCGGCATATGTGGCCTGTAGGTCGCTCCACCATGGAATTTCTTCCACCATGCAACCAGGAAGGTCGTCGACCTTAGTCAAGGTGCTATTGTTATCCTGCCTGATGGGCGTCTCCCTAGCGCTTGGCTTCTCATTGCACATCAAGTCCCCAATTGACAGGTGCTCCTCCACAACACAACCAGAAAACAAATCCGTGGGCTCGGTCTCCTTCTCCATCCTACTGCAACCAGCGTCTTGCTCGACAATGGATTTGAGCGCCGCTCTTCCCTCAACCCGTGCCTTCTTCCTGAGGATGGAAGAGGCCAGAGCCAAGGCCCGTTCGAGCTCCTCCTCCCGGCGCCTCTGCGCCTTGTGCGCTTCCCAGGCAGAACCCCGACGAGGTTTTCCTCGTC
>ML822430.1:39735-66131 GCA_009831015.1 Picea engelmannii
TCCTTCCATAAGGATTAATATATGGTGTTACCCTACCTCAAGGGTTTTCTCTATTTCTTGTGTTCATGTTATAGTGAATGGTTTATGGTTTATTCTTGGTTATTTCTGAAGTATATTTGCAGATCTGATATAGGTACTTAACATTGATCATCATAAGTTGTAACGGAGTCTAGACGCCTTCCATGACCATCTATAATTAATTCTCATGCTATCATTGTCAAGAGTACCTATTCACCTTCCAAGGCATATACATAATGATTAAATGTAACACCCTGTTTCCCCCAAATTTGTAATTAATCCTGATATAGGAATTACCATGCTAAAGCATGATGACAATGTGAATGTATGACGTGAATGGACCTTATGAAGAAGGTCGGTGAATGTAATAACATTATGAATTTATATTGTAGGACTGCTGAGAGGGGATGTGCAGAAAAAGAGACCACGATGGGAGTGGAAGGAACCTGGAAGGGTGGCGCTAACTTCCACCGAGAATTAAATATCGTATTTGGACTCCACTGGCCCGGAGAACCAAAAGAAGCTCGTTGGCCCTGAAATTAATGCCTTGCAAGCTGGTAGGTTGAGGTCTTAATGAGGGATGGGAAGGTGAACTGCCTATTCGTAGAGCCATCAGGCATGATCAGCGCGAGGGTAATCACACCACATGCAACCTCACGAGAGGATAAGGCATATGGCAGAAACGATTAGAATGGGCAGACGCGAGGGGAACTCTGGCATTACGCAGAGTGAGTGATAGTGGAGAGGAAGGATTGCAACCTTCGCTCCTGGTCACTGGAAGACAGAGAGAAGTAGTCTCGGAGCATCGTGGTCTCAACTCGGAGGTGGCTAGTGGTAAATCCGTTGGGATTCGTTGAGCCTACGGTTGGGTGGAAATGAGCACCCCTCTCAGCAGTTGCACCCACTTCTGGTGTTATTTCTGATAAGTATTTTACATACTGCTTCTTGAAATTCATATATTGGCATATATGATTATAGAACTATGAAATTGTGAATGATTACAACATAAGAATGTATGTACAGTGTGTTTATAAGTAATGTTAGATATATGCTTATAACAGAAAAACCACGCATGGCTTATGCTGATAAATGAATTTAATTATGCATGAGTCGAATCAGGTCAGACTTCCAGTCCATCCTCGGGAGGATGTTTCCCCTTACCCATCTCTAGGGATGCCCCGGAATAGATCTCATCACAGAGACTTTCCCTCCATAGAAAGGTTCACCAAGAACCCAGAAAAAGGACTTGAACGCGCAAGTCTTAAAAACCCTGCACGAGGAGGAATGACCCTTTTAAAATTTCGAAGTAGCAGCGTAGGAATAAGTAACAAATCGACGAATGAGATATTTTCGGAAGACCCATGGTCATTCACGACTGTCAAATTGACGGAAGTAGTAAGAGAATTACACATCTTGCCCCTTTTCCCTCTATCTTCGTGAATAGCGAGGAAATCGGGATCGTAGGTTCCCCAAGGTCCATGAGAGCATTTGGATCATTGATCTTCCCACATCCATGAAGTAGTGGAAGAAATGGGCGAGGGGAGAGGACCTGAGTCGTCAAATTGGCTGGAGAAGGAGAACTGGACCATTAGTTTCTACGTCCGGGGTGTACCAAGTTAAGCCTATAGAAGGGGGTGATCGACAGCTGTTGAATCTCATTCAGAAATCCCGTCGGCCATTGGATAGGGTTAATATGCTCGGAATTTAGTCTCTAGAATGTGTGCAGGAAGAACGGATCTATACCGTTAGATCTTGGTGCAATTACCCGTCAGTCGTTGGATCGGACAGGAACTGCCCGAGGGTTACCATTGGGATTCCACCCATTGGCATATCGGGATTTTCGAGAACAAGAAAATTGAAACACTTCAAGTCTCGAAACGTTGGGAAGATCTGGACCGTCCGTTTGAGGATACACGTGGCGGAGACCGAGGTTTACTATCAGGAGTCGAGATATCGACATTCCCGTGGACAGGAGATCGGGGAAGTTTGAAGTGAAAACTCCGGTAAAATCTAAGCCATCCATTTGGGGAGACAGGTGTCAGAAATCCGTAGAGAGTCGGGATATTCGGCATCAGGATATTGGAGATCCTGAGGTCAAGGGAATAAGGATTCTATAAGTCTCAAAATAGCGAGATCAGATCTGGACCATCCATCAGGGTGAGACACATGGTGGAGATCTGAAGAGAGTCGGCAAATCAAGAGATCTGTGAGTGAAAGGTCAGGGAAATCCATAGTGAAAACCTTCGATACAAACAGAGCCATCCATTTGATTGGGATAGGTGGCAACCATCGAGAGTCATCGACGTTTGGGCCATCGGGACTCACACAGATAAGTGCTTTTTGGGTTGGCGTTTGGCAAAGTCTGAGGCTTAACCTGGACCGTCCATCCCTTTAGAACGCGTGTCAGAGATCCGAAGAAAGTCGAGGATCGGCATATCAGGAATTTCGTGGACATGAAGTCTCTGCATTTCGGAATCGTGAAGTTTGAAACCCCAAAGAGTGGGGGGGTAGCTATCAGCACATCGGAGAAGGAGGATAGTGCCACTGTGAGGGGCCAGCTGTCAGAAAACCAGAGAGTCGAGATTCACGGAATCGGGAATCCCGTGGACATATGCACTTTGGCATTGAAAACCCCAAAACTCCGACGAGAGGTAAGGTGGCGGCATATAAAGGGAGGTCGTATGGACCCCAAAAGAATAGCCCAGGAGACTAGCGAACGTTGGAGCGCGTCGGGAATCGGAGGATCGCGGATCCAAGGTGCATATGCACTTTGGTATTAGAAATCTCGAAACCCCGACGAAAGGAAAGCTATAAGGCTGCAATCTTGTGTGCACGTTCGTGTGGACTAGGAGCCTAGCCAGGGAGGGGCTAAGGCCAAAAAGGAGCTCATCGGTGATCGGGGATTGCAGAGTACAAGAACTCTTGACAACGGGAAAGACAAAACCCCGATAACCTGAAATTAAGATCAGGGAAGACTGTGGTCAAGGTGCAGAAGGTCATGTAGGAGAGAGAAAGAGCCAGCTTACGCTGGGTCTCCATGGTTATTTAGGGGTTCGAGTCCGACAGAGGACCGGAAAAATTAAATTTAGGTAGCGGGTATGTTACATTAAATATGCAGTAGTTTTCATGATACCCATCAAATTGATGATTTAAGAAATGATTGAACTTCACAGGTGACTTGTTTATTTGTTTTCCACATGTATTTGACGGGAAACTGTAAAAACATGCATAATTTTGTCATATTTAACCCAGGAAAAGACATGTACCTGTGTAGAGGAGTGTCCATTATTTCTCTTACCTACTGCGAGTGCGTACGATATTGCTGCAAAGATTCAAAGTGGAGGGAAGACAATGGTAGTAGGTGAAACAGAAGTGCATCTGAATATCCAGGGCTTATGTTATGCAAAGTTGTTTATGTACCAGAAGGTCCCACTATTTTTGGGGTAGTCCGCCTTTACATACACGTATTCTCAATTGAGCACACGCCTATAGTCAACAACCAGTACCCACGCATATTTTACACAGTTTGTAATGCTAAATCCATTCTTCAATTTCGGATCAGGACTCTCACTCATTGTCTCGATTTCTATTCTCAGATAAACGTGGGAGTTACATAAGCGATGATGAAAGGCTGGTAGTTGTGAGTTATGTAGATCGTGCGGGTTAAAGATAAAACCCATCACTGCATGTCGGCGTGTAGTTAATCAAATGAGACAAGTTGAAATGGGAATCATAGTCACTTTCCTAACAACATCTTCATCTTCATCATCAGATATGTGCCCTTCCTCGCAATTCTTGCAAATACCCTAAGCAGGGTGTCTTAAGCAGTATAAAGTGGATTCTTGTCATCCATTAATACAACATCATCATATTTATTGTCCTGGTCCTCCTTTCGTTCTTTTGGTGTACTGAAAATGATGATAACCCTCTCGTCCACCCCATGAATGCCATGAGCAACTAGGCGGAAATCAACTGATCAATATTTATTGCAATGACACATTTGTCAGAGTAGTTGAAGACTGATATATCCAAGTCTTATTGCACATATCATGGCATTTGTTGTTCTGCGTGGCTTCCCGCAAGTTTATATGTATGTTGCTTGCATCTTGCACTCTTTCCCACTTCATTGACTATGAGCTTGTCCAGGCCATCAATCGATAGTCTTGCTCAAATGTTCAACAACCTCGTTTTTCTTCATGTCCTTATATTTATTAGTGCCTCTCAAACAATGTATGACCACGACGTATCACCAAGAATCCATGTCTTGGAAAGATAGCACGAGTTGTTAAAATAACTCTAATAATAACACACAACCATCGTCTCATTACCTTTTCTTAGGAGCATCCGTGAAAGTCATTGACTCAGCATTCCAGCTGTAAGGACAGAGTGAGGGCTATTTTTGAAAGTTCATGAGATTCATGAGGTTAGTTTTGGAGTTGACACATCTTTTGACTAGATTTGTTTACATCCTATGATAAGAATGCTTCGTCAAGAGAAACGATGGAAGAAAAATTGCATCTAGTAAGAGAGAGATCCATCAAATAAGCAATAGTATAATCATTTAATCCCAATAAAACATGTCGATGGATAGAAAATTTAGGTAAGGCAATCCATTCAGATTCCCGGGAAATATTATCACTGAGATCTTGGTGAAAATTTGTTTGCAGTCAACACTGCCACGAAAAGCAATCCCACAACTACCCGCAAGAAAATTCTCATCGTATTTTGAGTAAAACATGATTGTTGTTATCTTGGATGGGTGAGTTCAAATAGGCATCGAGAGAATCAACTCATATGGATCGATAGGTTATGAAATCAGTGGGGTTGGTCGATGAGTCCTGGCTTGAACTGAATGCAACAGAACCATGGGAGAAAATGCTATCATCCCTAATCTGGAATTGTATGCGCTAGGTAATCTTTTTTCGGCTAACATAAACAACATTGAATTTAAGTTTGGCAATAAGTATAAAGATCCAATGTTTTATTCTCGATTTGATTTTCTATTGTTGTTGCAGGTTTCGGCATGAAAGGATGAATGCTAGCGGGGAAATTACATTTGTAAGTTTACCATTTAACTGTTTTTGCGGGTTGTGGGTTTATGAAAGAGATGGCATGCCCACTACTTAAACCAAGTATGAACCTAGACCGAAAGTTAAAGACATGAAGACGTGACAAAGTGCGGGAGTGATACTGTTTCAGCTTGGAGTTTCATCATGGAAAAGTGAAACTCTTATCTTGCAATTGCAGACCATCTTACTTATTGTTTTATAGTTTTGATTTGAAGACAAAAGTAAATTTTTATTTCTTTATTTATCTAAAAAAAATAAAAATGATTTCGCAAATTTATTACAAATTCGTCATCAAATGGAAACAAACTGTAGACAAAAAATAGATTAGGCAAAAACATTTATTTCCGTTAATCAATTAATATTCTTGCAATCAATCAGTCATCCTACCTTATGATCCTCGTGATCGCACGAAGTGCAGAGGGGAGCATACTTATTATAAAAACTTGAAAATAAAGTCCTACCTACACTAGGATAAAAATTAGAGATTAGTTACGTGTAATCAAACTTCCAATGTAACCATAAGAGAAATAATAATAAGAATATGTTCACTGCGAATTTTGCAAATGATAATCGAAAATATACATAAACGTCTGAAATTAAGTGTCGAAACTGTATATTAACAAAATAAAAAGAAAAACTAAATGGATCTAACCTGGTACCTACTTGAAACCATCATTCGATAATGCTTTCGTAGGAATATTTTTCACTTCTCATATCATGTCGCAACTCCTTGTTATCCTCCTCAATCTCTTGCTCGCATGATTGTTCGTCATCAGATGTACAAATTTCCTTGTATGTTGTTTCGTCGTTTGCCTCTGGAGGAGTAATTAAACTTCCAGCTGCTGTCATGATCTCCTCTTCCAGAGAAGAGGAGATCCTGACTTTTGCTAGGATCTGAGTGAGTTGTTCCAAGCTTATACTCATAGTTAAACCATATTGAAAAAGGAGGACGATTTTTCATCAAAGATTTGAATTTTAAATCTAAGGAATTAAAACTATTTGTAAAGATAAAACACGCCAAACTTGAACTCCTTGCATTATTGGGACCCTATTGTCACCAGTTTATTGGTTCGCACAAGTTATCCCATCATAAATTAAAACTAAATTTTCATAAATAAAAACACACTTTTGCATAAAAGGAAGAGGACAACCTAACTTTGGAGCAACCCCACTAAAGTGTATGCGCAGGTTCTTTCCTCTCGTCTTACTGTATTCTCTCCACCCTTAGGTCATCCATAAAACCAATCCAAAATCATTATAGAAATCTAATTCAAATGCTACCTATTACCATTTACAACTCCCTGGCAACGACGCCAAAATGTTGGTGCAATTATATGCATAATATATTACCAAACATAAATTATCAACGGGGATTTGTAATCAATAGAGTTGATGCACTATATGTGCCAATAACAGATAGGTTCCTATGTCTGTTTATTATAGATTAGATAAGAAAACCATTTAGAAACCAACACACTCTTAAAAATAGCAATCTTCATACAACTCGAAAGATGGAAAGCAAAACTCATAAACAAGCAAAAGCTCTTGCTCAGGTGATGGACATGTTCATTGATGGCTCATGAAAAGAAAAGATGAACTTTGATTCTATCTCCTGGAGAAACTAAACTAACAAGTGGAATGCTCCATTAAATCTCATGTATAGTGAAATATGGAGATCCAACTGTTCCTGCATTACCACACTTTGCAACAAATTTGAATAGTGAAATTAAACAAAATAACATGAAATCAAAGTATCAGGTACATGAAATGAACATCTACACTAACAATTTACAATAATCTTACCAAGTTGGATTGGTGGCCCTTGTCGATGCCAACATGGAAGCTTTAGATCAACAGATGATAACTTTGAAGAGAGACAAAATCATTGAATCCAAACTTGCATTAATCTTCAACAGGTAGGTTTACAAAAGGAGTCTCTTCATGAATCCAATCTACATCATAACAATTCTCCTCAAGAACCTATCTCATAACAATTCCCTTAATCTACATAACAATAAATCCTCTTTTCAATCTACATAATAATGATTCTCCTCTTCTCAATCTACATAATAATGATTCTCCTCTTCTCATGAAGAGAAGGCACTCTCTTTTATACATGAGATCTTTGAAAAGGAGATAAACATCTCATAATTACAGATCCACTTTTCTCTCAACCCATTTCCCTTTATTACAAAATACAATCCCTTCAAATCCTCACACATATCTCTCATATATCTTGGATAAGATATGACAACTAAATCTCCATTATCTTCTCCTTGGATTAGGATTGAATTATCTCCTCAAATCTTGAAATGGTGGAGGAAGTATTCGAGAAGTCTTTTGAATTAATCCTTCACATATCCATACACATGATAAAGCTCACACATTTTTTAGATATATATGAAAACATGTCAATTTTCTAATATTTAATCATAAATTCCCTTTTAATACTAAAATAAATTATTTGGAAAATAATAAGGTTAAACCCATATTTAATTATGAAAATGGTATCATGAAAGGTTAATGGGGCGATGAAATGTGAAGAGTGATCAAGGGAAAGGTGGATGGAAATACAACATTTCCAAGTCCCAACACAGCTTTAAGAGAGAGTATTAGAATTATAACTTCAAGTAGTGTCGAGCACTTCGCAAAAAGTGTGGGATCAGAGGGAAGAAGCTACCAGGAGTGAAGTATAACGAATCAAGGAATTAGCCTCAGAATGTAAACAATTGAGTGATCGAAGTGTGTAGACCTATGAGAGCCTTGCAGAAGATCTAGAGCTGAGTATATTGGAAGCACATCTCCAGGAGGAAAAGAAACAGGCATCCACCGTACAAGCACAAATTAAACTTTTGACTACAATTGAGAACATGAAGAGGTCACAGGAGCAGCGTGCAGTCCATCAGCAGGTTACTGCCATCCAGAGCAAGGTTATGGAAGTGACACAGAGACTCTATCCAATGCAGGACGAAGCCTTCATGCTTTTCGAAGAGATCGAGGGACAAGGCTCACATCTGGAACAAATGGTCATGACAATGGAACAACGCCTGGAAGGGCCTGTCACCAAGAAAGTACTTCAGGAGTTTGTCGAGAAGGAGGCTCTAATGCAGCAGCAAGTCGAGGCAGCTCAAGTTAAGCTCAAGACCTTCGAAGTAGAGTTTCCCAGATTAGAGTGACTCGAGACAAGTCACAGGTGAGTGTTGGGGGTCTATTGGCACTCCACCAATTTTTGAGGAAACATTGGTCATGTTTGACCAATTTTGGGACTTCGATAGGCTGGTCAAAGACGAAGCACCCAGGAGAAGCGGAGATCGTGGGATCTCTTCAATTTTTATGCTCTTTTTGGGCTATTAGTGTCTATGTAACGAGTATGGGATGTCGACCCATGGGTTTACCCATGTCTAGGCCATTTTTGTAATGTATCAATAAATAGCTAGGCGATGTAAGTAGAGGGGATAATATTAGAGGTCATGGGCTTAGTGCATGACTAAAGTATGTTAAGACTTGCAGGGCTAAGTGCAAGTGATTGTAAGAGACTTTCTTCACAGACTGTGTAAGGATTTTTTCCCTGACCTAATTTGGGGAAGGAGGACCTGGAGAGGTGCGCGTAGATCTCCTGTCCTTTGTGGAGTCATCTCTGTGGATTTTTTCACAGTAGAAGAGGAATATCAGAAGCTTGAAGACTAATAAATAAGAAAAATAAGTTGGTGGACATAGCCCCACACTGGGGTGAACCACGTATATCCTGTGTTGATGTGCTTTGTGCAATTCTATTCATGTTGTTTATATATTTATCTGCTTAGTGCACTGATCTTGAGGTATGTTGGATAGATGTATGGATTCTTAGTGCTCTATTGATGGTAAATGAATGCTAGATTTGAGTTAATGCTATGTTCTGGGAAGTATTTGATCTGATTATTAATGTGTCGTTGTGTACTTAGGCTTTAATATATGATATGAATGGATTTATGAACTAATGCATGCTATTGGAGAAGTACTATGTTAAGTGTTGTGATCACATATCTGTGTCCCAACTAGGTTGTAGACACTTGAGTCCTACAACCCCCCCTGCCTCTACCTCAGGTGAGACCTCATCTGCTTCACAAGTGTTACCGAAAGGATCGGTAGTTCAAGTTTTATTGGTTCATTGTTGAAGCGTTGAACCCTGGGTCTGCCCCTGTGCCAACAGTAGCACTCTTATGTTTCAATATTGATATGGTTTCCATAGTATATTGGTTACTTATACATGATTAAGTAACATTCATATTGTATGGTTGAGGAGCATGAGTAAGATGTTGGACAGCATAGATGTGTTATGGTACAGATTGGACAGAGAAATATAGAAGTGGATGTGATAGAGGATGCAGAGGATCTGATTTTTCAAGGAGAGAAAACCCTATTTATTCAGGAGGCATACGCATGCTATTGTGATCCAGATGACATACATACATGGGCTGCATTATTGGTGCGGCACATACATACACGTGTTTCACTACTGACAGGTCGCATAGATGTTGACAGATTGGTATTTGTTGAGGATTGAATCATCTTCTCAGTTGGTGTTGAGTTGTGAAAGTTGAGTCTTGCATTGCAGAGCTGGTGCTCTTGTGGAGTTGATCCTCTATTCAGATGTTCTTGATAAACCCCAAGGATTGTATTCCATAATAAAAATAAAAATTGTACATACATCTTGTGTTCTTTGTGTTCTTTGTGGTGATGGCTTATTGTTATATATGTTGCGGTTATCTGTTGTTGATATATGTTCACATAAACTGGTTATAAATGACAGTAATAAGTGATGAGTAAATGGTGATTTCTAACTAAGGAATTTTTGTGAAAGGAAGTTGAAATAGATCCCTACATTGATTCGACCCCCCTCTCAGTGTGGTAGATGTGTCCAATGCTATGGGGTTGTCTAAACCCCCAAACTTCCTCCAGGTGGATACTGGTGGCCTCTCGCCTAATCCAATTAGCTTATTTTGTATGTTTTCATATCAGCACATATTGTTGTACTTCCATGGTCATTTTGGGGCCCTAGACGTTGTTTTTTTGGATCTCCATAATCAAAATGTAGACAAAGTCAATGTTTGATGGAAAAATCTGTATTTCTCTGAAATACCATTCCAACGGGCTATCACGTTCCTAAAACAGAGGTTGTATGCAAAAGTTATGACCCTGGGAAGTTCAAGTACTAACTTACACCAACTTACCCATAGGGGCCCACATGACTTTTGGTGTTTCAACTTCTAGGGTTAGGTTTTTGGATGTCTAGGGTTTTGGAATTCATGAGTAATACCAAAAGGGCCTCTGGATCCTCATTGTAATCCATTATTCTCAGATGGATGCACATAGAAGCCACATCTCTTCTCAAAGATAATTACCACCATTCGAGCAAGTGTTTCAGTTCTACAGTTTTACAGTTTCAGCCTATTTCATTATTCAATAGAAGATATTATTCACTGGATATCTGTGTTATTCTTCATATCTCTGTGTTTATTGTATTCAGTCAGTTAATCAGTTCATTTCACTCCTAAATCTGGATCAGTGGTATCAGAGTAGTCTTCTCTTCATTTATTTTTCTTTGTGCATGTCCCCGACAAGATCTAGGTACAAGAAGTTGGGACTCGAACCAATCGATCCATTTCAAGATCTGTCACGCCAAGCCCGACAAAAACCCATGGGGGACGAAAATAAAGATGATGGATCCGGAGATCCAATTAAAAAAATTCTCGAGGAATCCCTCACGTGACAAAGGATCAAAATGATGGACAACTTCACAAAAATGCTTCGATGACTACCCACAGGAGAATCATCTTCATCAAGTGGCCATGTAACCCCCTTCAAGGTACAAGTAAATTTTGATATTCCATTATTTGAAGGACTGATAGATGCAGATGTTGTAGATAAATGGTTGAATCTGCTTGAAGGGTATTTTTCGGTCCATAATTTTTTCGATAAGGAAAATATCACTTTTGCACTCCTCAAAGCCACTCCCCATGTTAAATACTAGTGGGATACTTACTCTGAGCAAAGGGTCATGGAGGAATCTGAAATGTCTATGGTGGCCCCTACATGGAATTTATTCTAGGATGTCATTAAATAACAATACTACCATGTTCGAAGCTACGAGGATCAGTACACCAGATGGATCACCCCACATCTAGAAAGGGACCAGACAGTACCAGATTTCACCAATATTTTCCATACCCTATGCACCAAATTGGGTATCAAGAACTTTGAGCATCATCTGGTGCTCAAATACCATGGTTGTTTACATATATACATTCAAACATAAATGGAGTTTATGGACATCCTCTCATTGGGAACGACTTATAGATATGTTGTCAAGATCAAGAAGAAGTTTAAGAAAAAAAGGCGAGAGTTTGGATCTACAAACCCCTCACAGCTGAAGTAGGGAAAAGGTAGCCCCAACCCACACAAAAAGGGACCAATTCGATATGGACACCCTCAGGAAAACCATTCCAAACCACAATAAAATAAGGGAAATGAAAAGATGAAGAAAGACACAGGAAAATGGTGTGAGTACCATAAAATACCTTGGCACAACACCGAAGAATGCCTCTCCAAGCAGTCCCTCATAGTCGAGCTAAAGGCTTCTGAGTCAGAGGTTGATTATGATTCTGAGTCAAATCCAAAAGGAGGGAAGTGAATTATCGATGTTGAACCTAGTGCCAATGTCGCTACCACCAATGTTCAACCAAGCGATTCAAAAGAACCAGAGGAAGGGGAAGGCCTCTTTCACTCGTAGATGTGGGTAAAGCGGGTTCCGCTTCATTTCATTGTTGATAGCACTAGTCAGAAGAACCTTCTTTCATCAGAGGTCATCAAGTGTTTGGCCCTGCCAATGACACCGCACCCGCATCCCTACACCATTGGCTAGCTTTGCCAGTGAAGATATCTCTATGTCAGCCAATAGTGTTGTCTACCCTACGACATAAAACACTTCAAATATGAGGTATTGTGTGATATTTTTCCCTTGAAGTTTGTGATGTTCTTTTAGGACAACCATATTTTTGGAAGCGCCATGTTGTGTATGATTCTATACCCCGCAATGTTATTATTACTTTGGTTAGACAATTGTACAGGATACCAGAGGTAGTGTCGCCTACTTCTATTTCTTTAATCTCTGTTAAGCAATGCAGTAAGGTCATCTCATAGACCAGGAAGTTGGTCTTCTTTGTGATCCATGCTCACAATAAGAAGAAGGTCACCACCACATTTTTGGCCTCTAAACAAAGCCTATCTTTGTAGCAGAAACAAGTGGACATGATCGTGGAATAATACAGAGACATCTTCTCCTCACCTATAGGGGTACCGACACACTTCCAAGTCAATCATCCAATTGATATGACCCCTGGCGCACCTCTACCTAATGGACTAGTCTATCATTGCTCATTGATGGAAAATGACAAAATTAGGTGACAGATTCAAGAGTTTCTTCAAAAGGGGCACATCAAACCCAAATCATCCCCTTGTGGAAGCCCAATTGTACTGGTGCAGAAGAAGGATGGGGCATGGTAACTCTGCATTGATTACAGAGCCTTAAACAAAATCATAGTCAAGAACTGGTACCCCATTCCCAGGATTGATGACCTTCTTGACCAACACAAGGGGGAAAATTTCTTGAGCAATATTGTCTTGAAGTATGGATACCACCAGGTTCCTATCAAACCAATTGATTCATGGAAGAAAACCTTCAAATCTAAAGAAGGTCTCTTCAAATGGCTAGTCATTCCCTTTGTCTTAACAAATGCACTAGCCACTTTCATGAGTTTGATGGATGATGTATTGAGACCCTTCACCAAATCCTTTGTGTTAGTATATTCGGATGACATCCTCATATTCAGCAGGACGTGGGAGGAGCATATGCATCATATTCAGCAGGTTTTGAGCACTCTACGGAAGCACAAGCTATATTCCAACTTGGAAAAATGCTTTGTTGGCATGAACATGGTCCAATACTTGGGATACATTGTTGATGATCATGGGGTACATGTTGATCCAGCTAAGATCCAAGTAATCAGTGACTATCCATTCCCGACCACACTGACCGATCTTCGGAGCTTCTTAGGACTAGCCAACTTCTACCGACGGTCCCTGTTGGGATTCTCTCATATTGCATGGGCCCTCATCCAGGTGAAAAAGGGAGGTGGTACGGCCAAGTTCATGGGGGGGAAAGAGAATCTATGAGCATTCAATGATTTGAAGCATCGCTTGTTCTCATTTCCAGTACTCTCCTTGCCCAATCTTCAGCAATCGTTCGTGATTGAGACTACTACATCTGACTATGTTGTGGATGCATTTCTCACTCAACATGGGCATCCAGTGGCATACCATAGTGAGACACTCTCTGATAATGTTTGGAAATAACCCACCTATGACAAGGAAATGTATTCCATTATACAAGCTTTTCTTCAATGGAATCATTACATTCTAGGAAAAGAGATGATCATACAAACTGATCACAAACCTCTGTAGTTCATACAGACACAGGGGAAATTTCATAACGACCACCATCAGAAGTGGTCCACCTACCTGCAATAGTTCTATCTCAACATTAAGTATAATACGAGTATCTCCAATCATTTCATTGACTTCCTTAGTCGTCTTCCTGTGGTTGCACTCACCATTGTTATCCATTCCTGTGGACATGAAGAATATGAGTGGCCCCAACTTTATCAGCAAGATTCGGACTTCGCCACCACCTATCAGCTCTTGGGTACATGCACAATTGTCACCTATTTTCACATTTTGGATGGACTCTAATGCCACCTAAGCCATCTATGTGTTCCTACAAGAGAGTGTGCAAAGCGGATTTGGGATACCCACTACAATCGGGCAACATGACATTTTGGTGTTAAGAAAATGGTGGTCGTTCTTCAGAAACATTTTTATTAGCCAAAACTTCAACAGGGCGTCAACAAGTATATCCTATCTTGCACTACCTATGCCATTTCTAAGCCAACCATCAAGAATCATGTCTTATACACCCCTCTTGTTATTCCTGAGAAGTCTTCGGGATCCATCTCAATGGATTACATGTTTGGCTTGTCATCCACCATGCAAGGAAATGAACCCGTATTTGTGGTCGTTGATCGGTTTTCGAAGATGGTCATTCTCACAGCCTGCAAGAAGAATATCACAGTGGTTGATACTACCAAGCTCTTCTTTGAACGAGTGTGGGTCCACTTTGGGATACCATGGACCATCATCTCCGATCGAGAAAGCAAGTTCCTCACAACATTTTTGTCGAGTCTCTGGTCTCTGTTGGACACCAAGCTCACAAAATCCACTACTTTCCACCCCCAAAATGATGGCCAAAAAAAGGTCATCAATCAGATGATTGTGCACATCCTGTGCATGTATAATTATAATAATCCATGCACATGGGATGAAATTATCCCCTATGTTAAACACAGTTACAAGAGGGATCTCCATAGCTCCACCAACCATAGCCCATTTCAGGTGGGTCTGGGATTCCAACCCTTGGGACCCATTGATGTTTCACTTCCTCTTGCCACTACAGAGACATACTCTTCCCATGATTAGTCTGTGATCAACAAAGCTACCAGATTCATTGAGAGGATTTCTCACATCCGCCAACAAGTCCAAGAGATTTTGCATAAATACAATTCCAAGTACAAGCAGCGCCATGATCAACACAGGGTACCACACCAATTTCAGGTTGGAGACAAAGTTTTGTTACATTTGCAGAAGGATCGTCTCATAGGGCCTCATCAAAAGCTTCGCCCACTTCATTATGGGCCTTACACTATCACCAACGTTGTGGGTAGAAATGATTTTGAGCTCAAAACTCCACCCTTCCTTGGCCTACATCCATTATTCAATGTGGACCTCCTTCGGCCATATTTTCCACCATTATTGGACACCTCACAGATCACAGAACAGCTGAAATCAATAGAGATCAACCTCGACTACATGGAACAAGCATCAACTGATCAGATAGTGGACACACAGGTCAAGGGAAATTTCCAGCAGAAGATCCATATTTATCGGGTTTTCAAGGAAGGGCAACTCCTACACCAAGAAAATTGGCTCACCTGGGGCCAAATCCAACTGAATTTTCCTCACCTGATGGGGGAACTCAATGAAATGGAGACCATTGTTTCCTAAGGGGGGAGGATTGATCTAGGTGGATATTGGTGGACACCCACCTATTCCAAATGGATCCTCTTGTTCATTTTTTCTTATCACATTCTTCTATACTACTTTGTAATTGTGGTTTTGATCCAGATGGATATTGGTAGCCACCCACCTATTCCAACTGGCTCCTTGTGTCCGTTTTTGTTCAGCGTGTATTTATATACTACTTTATAATTGTTTTTTCTATACTTTTGGGGATGTATGAATCCTCACACATTCTCCAGGTGGATACGGGTAGCCTCTCGCCTAATCCAACTAGCATGTTTTGTATGTTTTCATGTCAGCACAACTTGTTGTACTTTTAGGGTTGTTTTTGGGACCTAAACATTGTTTTGTTGGCTCGACATAGTAAGGCTTTGGATGGAGTTAGATTCTAATGGTGTAATGTGTATTTCTCTAAAATAACTTTCCAATGGGATATCACACGCCTAAAACAGAGGTCATATGAAAATTTTATGACCCTAGGAAGTTGAGGTACCAAATTACACAAACTTACCCATAGGACCCACATGAATTTTGGTGTTTTCACCTTCTAGGTTAGGTTTTTGGATGTCTATGGTTTTGGCATTCATGAGTAATATGAAAAGGGACTATGGAGCATCATTTTAATTCATTCTACTTAGACATATGTGCGTAGCATGCACATCTCTTCTCAAAGATAGCTACCACCATTCGAGCAAGTTTCATTTCTGCAGTTTTACAGTTTCAACCTATTTCATTATTTAATAGAAGATATTGTTCACTAAATATTTGTGTTATTCTTACTATCTCTGTATTTATGGTATCAATTATGTAATCAGTTCATTCCACTCCTAAATATGGATCAATGATATCAGAGCAGTATTCTCTTCATTCATTATGCTTCGTGCAGGTCCCTGACAAGGTTTGGGTACAATAAATTGGGACTCGAACCAATCAAGTCATTACCATATCGGTCGCATCGAGACTGAAAAAAAACCATGGGAGACGAAAATAAATATTATGTATTAGGAGATCCTATTAAAATGTTGCTCGAGGAAACCCTCATGTGACAAAGGAACAAAATGATGGAAAACTTCGTGTGGATCCTTTGACAGTTTCCTGCGGGAAAAGAATATTCATCAGGCGGCCATGCAACCCCCTTCAAGGTACAGGTAAATTTTGATATTCCATTATTTGAAGTATTGATAGATGCAAATGATGTAGATAAATGGTTAAATCTACTCGAAGGATATTTTTCAGTCCACAATTTTTTCGATCAGGAAAAGATCACTTTTGTACTCCTCAAGGCCATTCCCCATGTTCAATAATGGTGGGATACCTACTCTGAGAAAAGGTTCATGGAGGAATCTGCAATTTGTGTGGTGACCCCTACAAGGTATTCCTTCTGGGATGCCATTAAAATATAGTACTACCATGTGGGAAGCTACGAGGACCAGTACACCAAATGGACCACCCTACATCAAGAAAGGGACCAGACAGTACCATACTTCACCAATATTTTCCATACCCTCTACACAAAATTGGCTATCAAACATTCTAAGCATCATCTAGTGCTCAAATACCATGGTTTTTTTCACAGACACATTCAAATAGAAATGGAGTTCATGCACATCGCCTCATTGGGCATAGCTTATAGATATGTTGTCAAGATCGAGCATAAATTTAAGCAGTAACGACGAGATTTTGGATCTGCAAACCCCTCATAGCTGAAGTAGGGAAAAGGAAACCCCAACCCACACAACATGGGACCAAGTCACGATGGTCGACCTCAGGACAATCTGTCCAAGCCACAATACAAGAAGGGCAACCAAAAAATGAGGAAGGACACGGGAAAATGGTGTGAGTACCATAAAATTCCTTGGCACAACACCGAAAAATGTCTCTCCAAGCAGTCCCTCATGGCCGAGCTAAAGGCTTCCTAGTCAGAGTTTGATTCTGATTCTGAGTCAAATCCTAAAGGAGGGAAGCAAATTATCGATGTTGAACCCAGTTCCATGGTCACTACCAACAAAATCCTTCCAAGCGAACCAGAAGAACCAAAGGAAGGGGAATGCCTCTTTCACTCGTAGATGTGGGTCAAGGGGGCTCTAATTCACTTCATTGTTGACAGCGGTAGTCATAATAACCTGATTTTAGCAAAGGTCATCAAGTGGCTGAAACTACCAACGACACCACACTCGCAACCCTACACCATCGACTGGCTTCGTCAAGGAAGAGATCTTTGTGTCAGCCAACAGTTTCGTGTGTCCTACGACATCAAGCCTTTCAAAGATGAGGTATTCTTTGTTATTTCTCACCTTGAATTTTGTGATGTTATTTTAGGAAAAACATATTTGTGGAAGCGTCATGATGTCTTTAAGTCTAAACCCCGTAGTGTTATTATTACTTTGCTTAGACAATTGTACAAGATCCTAGAGGTGGCACTGCCTACTGTTATTTATTTAATCTCTTCTAAGCAATGTAGTAAGGTCATTTTACAAACTGGGAAGTCCGTCTTCTTTGTGATCCATTCTCACAGTAAGCAGAAGGTTGCCTCCACATCCATGGCCTCTACAAAACACCTCTCTTTCTAGCAGAAGCAAGTGGACGGGATCGTGGAAGAATATGGAGACATATTTGTCTCATCTACAGTGGTACCAACACACTGTCAAGTCAGTCATCCAATTGATCTGACCGTTGGAGCACTTTTCCCTAATGGACCAGTCTATCGACGCTCTCTTATGGAGAATGGTGAAATCGTGCATCAGATACAATATCTTCTTCAAAAGGGGCACATCAGACCCAACTCCTCCCCTTGCGGAATCCTGATTGTACTAGTGCAGAAGAAGGACGGGACTTGGTGACTCTGCATTGATTATAGATCCTTAAACAAAATCATAGTCAGGAAACGCTATTCCATTCCCAGGTTGATGACCTTCTTGAACAACTCAAGGGGGCCAATTTCTTCAACAAGATTGACCCGAAGTCTAGTTACCACCAGGTTCCCATTGAACCAATGGATGTTTGGAAGACAACCTTCAAGTCTAAGGAAGGTCTCTACAAATGGTTAGTCATGCCCTTTGGCTTAACAAATGCACCAACCAATTTCATGAGGTTGATGGACAATGTATTGAGAACCTTCACTAAATCCTTTGTGGTAGTATATTTGGATGACATTCTCATATTCATCAGAATGTGGGAGGAGCACATGTGACATATTCAGCAGGTTTTGAGTACTCTGCGACAACACAAGATTTATGCCACTTGGAAAAATGATCTTTTGGCATGAACAAGGTCCAATACCTAGGATACATTTTTGATGATCATGGGGTACATGTTGATCCAACTAAGATCCAAGTCATTCGTGACTAGCCGGCCTTGACCACACTGACCGAGCTTCAGAGCTTCCTAGGACTCGCCAATATTTACCAATGGTTCATGTTGGGATTCTCCCATATTGCCTAGACCCTCATCCAGGTGACCAAGGGTGGTGGTAGGTCCAAGCTAATGTGGGGGAAGGAGAAAAAATGATCATTCAAAGATCTGAAACATTGTTTGTGCTCAACTCTAGTACTCTGCTTTCCTGATCTGCAACAACTATTCGAGATTGAGACTGGTGCATCTGACTATGTTGTGGGCGCATTTCTCACTCAGCACGGGCATCCAGTGGCATACCATAGTGAGACACTCTCTGATATTGTTCGTAAATACACCACCTATGAAAAGGAAATTTATTCCATTGTAAAAGCATGTCGTCAATGGAAACATTACATTCTGGGGATAGAGATTATCATACACATTGATCACAAGCCTCTACAGTTCATACAAACATGGGGAAAATTGTAGAACAAATGCCATCAGAAGTGGTCCACCTAAATACAATAGTTCCATATCAACATCAATTATATTAAAGGCATCTCCAATTATGTCATTGACTACCTCATTCGACCTCCTATGGATGCACTTACCACTATGCTCCATTCCTATGGACATGAAACATCAGGGTGGCACCAACTTTACCAGCAAGATCCGTAATTTTCCACCACATATCATCTCTTGTGTAAAGGCACCACTGTCACTAATTTTCACATTAAATATAGAATCTTATGCCACCTGGGCCATCTCTATGTTCCTACAAGTGAGCATGAAAATATTATTTGGGAAGCACACTACAATTGGGTGGTAGGACATTTTGGCGTAGAGAAAATTGTGGCCATCCTTCAAAAACATTTTTGTTGGCCAAAACTTTGACTGGATGTCAGCAAGTATATCATATCTTGCATTGTCTGCACCATTTCTAAGCTGGAAATCAAGAAGCAAGGCTTATACACCCCTCTTCCTATTCCCGATAAGTCATGGGAATCCATCTCCATGGATTACATGTCTGGTTTTTCATCCACCAAGAACGAAAATAACTTCGTGTTTGTGGTCATTGAGCATTTTTCAAAGATGGCCATCCTCACAGCCTATTAGAACAATTTTGGGTTCACTTTGGGATACCACAGACCATCATCTTTGACCATGACAGCAAGTTCTTCAACACCTTTTGGTCAAGTCTCTGGTCTCTGTTCGACACCAAGCTCACAAAATCCACTTCTTTCCACCCCCAAATTGATGTCCAAACCAAGGTCGTCAATCAAATGATTGTGCACATCCTGTGAATGTACAATTCTAAGCATCCCCATACATGGGATGAGAGTATCCCATATTTCCAACACAATTACAACAGTTCTCTCCATAGTTCTACCTACCATAGCCCATTTCAGGTGGGTCTAGGATTCCAACCCTTGGGACCCATTGATGTTGCATTTCCTCTTTCCACCGCACAGATAGACTCTTCCCCTTATCAGTATGTGGTCGACAAAGCCACCAGATTCATTGAGCGGATTCAGCACATCCGCCAACAAGTCCAGGAGATTTTGCAGAAATCCAATGATAAGTACAAGCAATGCCATGATAAACACAAGGTACTACATGATTCTCAGGTTGGTGACAAAGTCTGGTTACATTTGCAGAAGGAGTGTGTCACCAGGCCCCATCGAAATCTTTGGCCACTTCATTATGGGCCTTACACTATCACCAAGGCTATGGGTAGCAATGCTTTTGAGCTCAAAATTCCACCCTTTCTTGATCTACATCTATTATTCAATGTGGACCTCCTTCGGCCATATTTTTCCTCGTTGTTGGACACCTCTAAGATTGCCAAACATCTAACACCAATAGAGCTCAACCTTGACTTCATGGAACAAGCATCCACTGATTATATAGTGGACACACAAGTCAAGGGCTCTCGCCAATAGAAGATCCAGATTTATCGGGTTTTCAAGGAAGGGAAAATCCTACACCAAGACAAGTGGCTCACCCGGGGCCAAATCTAGCAGAAGTTTCCTCACCTGATGGGGGAACTCAATGCAATGGAGACCATTTATTCCTAAGGTGGGACGATTGATCCAGATGGATATTGGTGGCCACCCACCTATTCCAACTGGATCCTCGTGTTTGTTTTTGTTCATCACATCTTTGTTTACTACTTTATAATTGTGAGTTCTACACTTCCGGGGATATCTAAAGCCTCACACATTCTCCAGGTGGATACGGGTGGCCTATCGCCTAATCCAACTGGCCTATTTTGTATGTTTTCATGTCATCACATCTTGTTGTACTTTCAGGGATGTTTTGGGCCCTAAACATTGTTTTTTTGGCTCACCATAGTCATACTATAGACAGAGTTAGAGTTTGACGGTCGAATGTGTATTTCTCTGAAAGACCTTTCCAATGGGCTATCATGTACCTAAAACAAAGGTCGTATGCAAAATTTATGACCCTAGGAAGTTGAGGTACCAAATTACACCAACTTACCCATAGGGCCACATGACTTTTGGCGTTTTCACCTTCTAGGGTTAGGTTTTTGATTATATAGGGTTTTAAAATTCATGAGTTATATGAAAAGGGCCTATGGAACCTCATTGTAATCCATTTTGCTCAAATGGATCCATGTAGCAGCCACATCTCTTCTTAGATATTTCTACCACCATTCGAGGAAGTTGCAATTCTGCAGTTTTACAGTTTCGACCTATTTCATTATTAAATAGAAGATAATTTTCACTGAATATTTGTGTTATTATTCATATCTTTGTGTTTATGGTATTCAGTCTGTAATCAATACATTCTGATCCTAAATCTGGATCAGTGGTATCAGAGCGTTTTTCTCTTCATTTATTTTTCTTCCTGCATGTCCCTGACAAGGTCTGGGTACAAGAAGTTGGGACTCGAATCAATTGAGCCATTACCAGATCAACCACGCCAAGCCTAAAAACAACCCATGGGAGATGAAAATAAATATTATGGAGCAGGAGATCCTATTAAAATGTTGCTCGAGGAAGCCCTTGCATGACAAAGGAATTAAATGATGGACAACTTCACGCAGATCCTTTGATGGTTTCCCACAGGAGAAGCATCTTCATCAGGCGGCCATGGGACCCCCTTCAAGGTACAAGTAAATTTTGATATTCCATTATTTGAATGACTGATAGATGCGGATGTTGTAGATAAATGGTTAAATCTTCTCGAAGGATATTTTTTAGTCCATAATTTTTTTGATCTAAGAAAATATCACTTTTTCACTCCTCAAGGTCGTTCCCCATGTTAAATATTGGTGGGATACCTACTCTGAGAAAAGGGCCATGGAGGAATCTGCAATTTTTATGGTGACCCCTACATGTGATTCCCTCTGGGACGCCATTAAAGAATAGTACTACCATGTTGGAAGCTACGAGGACCAGTACACTAGATGGACCACCTACGTCAAGAAAGGGACCAGAAGGTACGAGACTTCACCAATATTTTCCATACCCTCTGCACCAAATTGGGTATCAAATATTTTGAGCATCATCTGATGCTCAAATACCACGGTTGTTTACATAGATACATTCAAACAGAAATGGAATTCTTAGACATCGCCTCATTGGGCACATCTTATAGATACGTTGTCAAGATCGAGCATAAATTTAGGTACAAATGGCGAGAGTTTTGATCTTCAAACCCCTCACATCCGAAGTAGGGAAAAGGAAACCCCAACCCACATAGAAGGAGAACAAGTCATGATGTCCTCCCTCAAGACAATCCATCCAAGCCACAACACAAGAAGGGAAACGACAAGATGAAGGACATGGGAAAATGGTGTGAGTACCATAAAAATCCTTGGCATACCACCGATGAATGTCGCTCCAAGAATTCTGTAGTGGTTGAGATGAAGGTTTACAAGTCAAAGGTCGATTCTTATTCTGAGTCAAATCTTGAAGGAGGGAAGAAGATTATCGATGTTGAGCCCAGTTCCATGGTCTCTACCACCAAAGTCTGGCCAAGCAAACTAGAAGAACCAGAGGAAGGGGAACGCCTCTTTCACTCACAGATGTGGGTCAAGGGGGATCCAGTTCACTTCATTGTCGACAGTGGTAGTCAGAAGAAACTAATTTCAACAAAGGTTGTCACCGGCTGAACCTACCAACGAAACCGCACCCACAACCCTACACCATCGGCTAGCTTCGTCAAGGAAGTGATATCTATGTCAGCCAATAGTGTCATATGTCCTATGGCATCAAGCCTTTCAAAGATGAGGTACTATGTGATATTTATCCTCTTAAAGTTTGTGATGTTCTTTTAGGACAACCATATTTTTGAAAGCGTCATGTTGTGTATGAGTCTAGACCCTGCAGTGTTATTATTACTTTGGGTAGACAATTGTATAGGATCCCAGAGGTGGCACCACCTACTTCTATTTCTTTAATATTTGTTAAGCAATGCAGTAAGGTCATTTCACAGACCAATAATTTCGTCTTATTTGTGATCCATGCTCACAGTAAGCAGAAGGTCACCGCCACATCTGTGGCCTCTACACAAAGCCTCTCTTTGCAGTAGAAGCAAGTGGGTGGGATCATATAATTATATAGAGACATCTTCGTCTCACCTACAGGGGTACCCACACACTGTCAAGTCAAGCATCCAATTGATTTGACCCACTGACATGCCTCTCCCTAATGGACTAGTCTATCAACACTCACTTATGGATAATGATGAAATCAGGCGTCAGATACAAGAGCTTCTTCAAAAGGGGCACATCATACCCATCTCCTCCCCTTGCAGAATCCTGATTGTACTGGTGCAGAAGAAGGACGAGACTTGGCGACTCTGCATTGATTACAGAGACTTAAACAAAATCACAATCAGGAACCGCTATCCCATTCCCAGGATTGATGACCTTCTTGACCAACTCAAGGGGGGAAATTTATTCAGGAAGATTGACCTGAAGTCTAGCTACCACCAGGTTCCCATCGAACCATCGGATGTCTAGAAGACATCCTTCAAGTCTAAGGAAGGTCTCTACGAATGGCTAGTCATGCCCTTTGGATTAACAAATGCACCAGCCACTTTCATGAGGTTGGTGGATAATGTATTGAGACCCTTCACCAACTCCTTTATGGTAGTATATTTGGATGAAATCCTCATCTTCAGAAGAACGTGGGAGGTGCACATGCAGCATATTCAATAGGTTTTGAGAACTCTACGACAACACAAGATTTATGCCAACCTGGAAAAATTCTCTTTTGGCATGAACAGGGTCCAATAAATGGGCTACAATTTTTATGAGCATGTGGTACATGTTGATCCATCTAAGATCCAAGCCATCCATGACTGGCCAGCCTCGACCACACTAACCGAGATTCAGAGATTCTTAGGACTCGCCAATTTTTACTGAATATTTGTGTTGGCATTCTCCCATATTGTCTGGGCCCTCAACTAGGTGAACAAGGGTGGTGGTAGGGCCAAGTTCATGTGGGGGAAGGAGTATCAATGAGAATTTGAATATCTGAAACATCGTTTTCACTCAGCTCCAGTACTCTCCTTTCCTGAGGGTGCAGTTCTCACTCACCAAGGGCATACAGTGGCATACCATAGTGATAAACTCTCCGATATTTTATGTAAATACCCCACCTATGAAAACGAAATGTATTCTATTATACAATCCTGTCGTCAATGGAAACATTACATTCTGGGGACAGAGACGATCATACACATTGATCACAATCCTTTGCAATTCATACAGACATAGGGGAAATTGCAAAACGACCACCATCATAAGGGGTCCACCTACCTGCAGTAGTTCCATCTCAACATCAAGTATAAGATAGGTATCTCCAATCATGTCGTTGACTACCTTAGTCAGCCTCCTATGGATGCACTTACAACTATGCTCCATTCCTATGGACATGAAACATCAGAGTGGCCCCAACTTTACCAGCAAGATCTAGACTTCACCACCACATATCATCTCTTGGGTACATGTTCCTTTTATGCCACCTGGGCCATCTCTATGTTCCTACAAGAGAGTGTTCACAACTGATTTGGGAAGAAAACTATAGTCGGGTGGTAGGACATTTTGGCATAGAGAAAATTGTGTTCATCCTTCAGAAACATTTTTATTGGCCCAAAATTCGACTGGACGTCAGCAAGTATATCAGATATTGCACTGCCTACACCATTGCCAAGTCGTCCATAAAGAAGAAAGGATTATACACCCCTTTGCCTCTTCCTGAGAATTCATGGGAGTCCATCTCCATGGATTACATGTTTTGTTTTCCATCCACCAAGAATGGAAATGACTGCGTGTTTGTGGTTGTTGATCAGTTTTCGAAGATGGCCATCCTCACTGCCTATAAGAAGACTTTCACAGTGGCCAAGACTGCCAAGCTCTTCTTCGAACAAGTTTGGGTTCACTTTGTGATACCAAAGACCATCATCTCCGACCACAACAACAGGTTCCTCGGCACCTTTTGGTTGAGTCTGTGGTCTCTGTTGGACACCAAGCTCACAAAATCTACTTCTTTCCACCCCCAAACCGATGGCCAAACCGAGGTCGTCAATCAGATGATTGTGCACATCCTGCGTATGTAAAATTATAAGCATCCTCGTACATGGGACGTGATTCTCCCATATATCCAACACAGTTACAACAAGGCTCTCCATAGTTCCACAAGCCATAGCCCATTTCAGGTGGGTCTCGGATTCCAACCCTTGGGACCCATTGATGTTTCATTTCCTCTTTCCACCACACAGATAGAATCTTACCCTGATCAATATGTGGTCAACAAAGCCACTAGATTCATTTAGCGTATTCATCACATCCTCTAATAGGTCGAGGAGATTTTGCAGAAATCCAATGCTAAGCACAATAAACTCCATAATAAACATAGGGTACCACATCAGTTTCAGGTTGGCGAAAAAGTCTGGTTACATTTTCAGAAGGTTTGTCTCACCAGGCCCCATCGGAATCTTCGGCCACTTCTTTATGGGCCTTACACTATCACCAAGGTTGTGGATAGCAATGCATTTGAGCTCAACACTCCACCCTTCCTTGGTCTGCATCTAGTATTCATTGTGGACCTCCTTCGGCCATATTTTCCACCATTATTAGACACCTCTGATATCGTCGAACATCTAACACCAACATAGCTCAACCCTAACTTCATGGAATAATCATCCACCAATCATATAGTGGACACATAGGTCAATGGCACTCGCCAGCAGTAGATCCATATTTATCGGGTTGTCAAGGTGTTAAGCAGAAATATTGTCAGTTGATTACATTGTAGTATTTTCCCAGACATTTAATTTTTCAATCCAAGGCTCGTAGGATTACGAAGCACACGCACTGTATATGCAGGACTGAAGTAGAAGTAATCTAATCTAAATTGTTGAAATGAAATTAATCTAGGAAAGCATTGAAATACTAACTAGGAAAGCAATAAATTGCATAAGGGAAAAACAATACAACATGTGAAGAGTTGAACGAAAAATGACATATGTGAGCTCACACAATAAATCAATCTCAAATTATATTACAAGAGTCAAATGACAAAGCATGAAAGAATCAAAGATAAGAATCCCCTTCTCCTAATTACAAAACTAAATTATGAATTACATGATCAATTATGAATAACATCCCCTAATTATGAATAACATGATGACCCTCAAGAAGAGAGAACACTCTCTTATATACATGAGTGTCATAATTACAGATCCACTATTCTCTCAACTTATTCCTTCAAATCCTCCACAAATATATTGGATAAGATATGTCATCAAAATCTCCATGATCTTCTCCTT